>OY751383.1:13000000-13262324 GCA_963565295.1 Epirrhoe alternata | reverse complement strand
GTAGCAAATTGTTTTATGTAAAAAAAAAAAACTTCTTCTTCTTCTTCTTCTTCTTCTTCTTCTTCTTCTTCTTCTTCTTCTTCTTTCTTCTTCTTCTTCTTCTTCTTCTTCTTCTTCTTCCTTCTTCTTCCTTCTTCTTTCTTCTTCTTCCTTCTTCTTCTTCTCTTTCTTCTTCTTCCTTCTTCTTCTTCTTCTTTCTTCTTCTTCTTCTTCTTCTTCTTCTCTTCTTCTTCTTCCTTCTCTTCTTCTTCTTCTTCTTCTTCTTCTACTTCTTCTTCTTCTTCTTCTTCTTCTTCTTCTTCTTCTTCTTCTTCCTTCTTCTTCTTCTTCTTCTTCTTCTTCTTCTTCTCTTCTTCTTCTTCTTCTTCTTCTTCTTCTTCTTCTTCTTCTTCTTCTTCTTCTTCTTCTTCTCTTCTTCTTCTCTTCTTCTTCTTCTTCTTCTTCTTCTTCTTCTTCTTCTTCTTCTTCTCTTCTTCTTCTCTTCTTCTTCTTCTTCTTCTCTTCTTCTTCTTCTTCCTTCTTCTCTTCTTCTTCTTTCTTCTTCTTCTTCTTCTTCTTCTTCTTTCGTCTTCTTCTTTTCCTTCTTCTTCTTCTTCTTCTTCTTCTTCTTCTTCTTCATCTTCTTCTTCTTCTTCTTCTTCTTCCTTCTTCTTCTTCTTCTTCTCTTCTTCTCTTCTTCTTCTTCTTCTTCTTCTTCTTCTTCTTCTTCTTCTTCTTCTTTCTTCTTCTTCTTCTTCTTCTTCTTCTTCTTCTTCTTCTTCTTTCTTCTTCTTCTCTTCTTCTTCTTGAATAATAATTGACACCCAATCTCACTATTATACACAATTTACATCGAAATATCACTTGCGCGATTTAGACTTCGTTTTGACCTTGAATTTTTGCAGGGTCGACAAAGTTTTATAAGTTTTACAAACATTCTGTGGCGCAGTGGTTGAAAGCCCGCTAATAACAACTCACGGGGTGCGATACGCAGTGGGGGGGGTCCAATCAATAATAATAACAGCGCGTTGGTAATAACAAGAGCGCAACTATTATTTGGAAAGGTATTTGGTAAGGTTATTATCGATTTACTCGGGATTTTCATAACAAAACAAAAAAAAAAACATTCCATAAATATTTTTTTATTCATATTTTGAACCCAATTCCTGAATAAAGTTAGTTTAACATGAAAGACCCTATAGAATTACCTGAGCTGATAAGATTTAGACCCCTTTTATCTGAGCCCCTTACAGACTACAGCCTTTCTATCGGCCGATAGATGCGAGACGGAATATACTTCGGCTCGTAATGCGTATGGTATAGCCCTGCGATCAGGATTTATGATCGCAGGTATAGCCCGTCTCAACTATCGGCCGATAGAAAGTCTGTAGTCTGCGAGGGGTTTCATTTCTACGGAACGTAAATTTAACACGTAGCTATTACGAGGTTTAAAACGTGCAATTTTAAAATTTACGTTCCATTCCTTTAATGCTGTTATTTTTTGTAGACAACTAATATATTTTTTATATTATAATATGACAACTAATGTGTTTTTTCTTTTATAATTTTTTTATTTATTTAGTTCTATTGTACGAACAAGAGCAATTTTATGATGTAAAGAATTTTCACTAATCAATTGAACACTTTTTCATGCGTGTAACGTAATTACAAAAAGATTTCTGTCAAATTCAAGTGTCATGTCAATGTTCAAGTGTCATCATAAAATTAAAAGAAGCAGAAGGAACAAAATGTCAAACAACAACAAGAACCTACGTCTTCTACGTCTGTGACTGTGAACAAGAACAAACAAAGTACGACCCAAGCAAGACAAAGAGAAGACCAAGACCACACCACGACGCCGACCGACGCCCGACGGCCGACGGGCTTGGCTACGAAAACACAAGCAGTGATTTATATTTTTGTTTCCTGGTTGTCGTTTTTGTGACACGACAACAAAGGATTGAGTGCGGACCGACAAAAACAAGCAACTAGCTACCTACTCAAGCCTTCGCTGCAGGTAACACAGGCCCACTAAAGCACACAGTTAGTTTGCCTAAGCCTTCGGGCGGCGTACGTTTGTTTTGTTGTGGTTCTTTCTTCTGCGGCAAAGTTGCAGGCGCAGTAAGTAGGTAGGTACCTACCATTTATTTGTCAGCAGCGAAAGGCACATAAATGTGCTGTACATAACCTGCTTATTTCAAAGAAAATGTCGAATCTTTTATCATAATAAGCTGCTACGTATCTACATTATTCTTTTAGTTTATCTTTACAGCTATGTAGCAGCTTTATAGCTATGCAATCTATCTGATTGTCTGATTAAGTTTTTACATTATTTGATAATTTATACCTATAATTTACTTACCTAGATAAAATTGTTCATGCTCTTGTTGTTGACTGGACACTAAATTGTTGTTTTAACGCATGTTGTGATACCCTATAGTTATGGGAACACTAGGTTTAAGCCACTTTGTTTTTACTTTGGAATGTAAAGTGTAACCCGTGTTTGGTGTCCTTTTTTAATATAAATGATGCCAGATCCACCAAATTCCTAATGGATTGAATGGTAATGTTACTTATAAAATCCATATAATCCCCACAACATTATACTGCATGTATAATTTTTTCACTTTTAAAGTGCAAATGTGTACACTATGTCCTTATCAGCCAGATGTACGGCAACAAGCCACATACAACTCATTATACAATTTATTGTGCTCCATCTGTTGCAGCTGTTTATGCTTATTTAACTAAGATATTAGATAACCGAAGTGGGCTGGAGGCTGGAGGCTGGAGGGTGAATGCTTGGATGACACTTAGATGGTGTCAGATCAATTCTTGCACTAAATGTTTGTATGATTTGTGGATATACACTCAAGATCATATTTAGAGGAACATATTAATTTATAGTAGATTATTCACCAAGGGGATAAAGCAGTGTATTATGTCACGGGCGCCATATTGAATCCCAAGCGCATTGAAGGATTCTTTAGTTAACTCCCGAGCGACAGCGAGGGTGTTTATAGTTAACTCCCGAGTGCAACGAGGGAGTTAATGACTAGAATCCTGAGACAGCGAGGGATTCAAGAGCGCCCAAGACTAAGACAGCTTTAACCCCGAGGTGAATACTCTGCTTTTCACACATAGGTACTGCGAGAAAAATAGTGAACCCAGAAAATAGCAAGCAAGTCTAATAAACAGGTTTTATAGGTAGAATAATAATAATCTATTCGTTTTTTTTATTCAACCTACACTGTCCCACTCCTGGGGAAAGGTCTCCCCCAATTCTTTCCAACCATCTCTCTTCTTTGATAGCTCCCACCACCTGCTATCGAAGGAGTCGAGGTCGTCCGTATATTCTCAAAAAATATTTTATTGAGGTCGTCCTTTCGTTCTAAAAAAATATTTTAGCATTAATATGCAACAACATTAGATCGCTCTATAGTTTGGAGGCATTAGCCACACTTTTTCCTTAAATTTGAATAAATTCTACTTGGTGCAGGTCTCTATGGTAAACATTTTCATAGAAACATCAAAAATAAATTCGGAAGAAAATGATTAGTTGCCACATTTTTTCTTTTTTTTTCGAATAAGTTCTATTGGGTGTGGACTCAATAGTAAAAATTTTAATAGAAATGTTGAAGTTCGAAATTCAAATCTCATTACTTATCTGTTCACATGAGGTTCAGAGGGAGAAATGAAATCCCATACAACTTTACCTCCCGCCGGCCATTTTGTTTTTTAGGAGAGAGTAAAGGTTTACTTTCTGTTAAGAAGGTGAGACGAAAAAATTTATGGTTTTCTTGGACCGGCTGTGAAAAATTATTTATTAAATGTGTTTAATGCGTTTTTATTTTTTGTGAGCTAAGCATCGGAGCTTAGTCCTAATATCCTATCCTTCCTAATAATCGTAATTCCTAATATTCCTAATAATATCCTATCCTAATATCCTTCCTAATCCTAATATCCTAATCCTAACATCCTAATATCCTAATCCTATGCTAATATCCTATCCTAATATAATATAATAAATCTGAAAGTTTGTGAGTATGTTTGGATGTTTGTGTAACAATCACACCTAAACCAGTGAAACTATTTGGATGAAACTTGTAATAGGCGTAGATAATGACCTGGAATAACATATAGGCTATTCAAAATGTTGCTTCTGCGCGCAGAAGCTAGTTATAAATAAATAACGCTGGACAGCGTCGTCTAGCCCCAAAATAAGCAAAGCATACAAACATTTATCCCCCGAGGCGAGAATCGAACCCGCAACCTTCTGCGTCATAAGCGGGCTTTCACCCACTGCGCCATAGAAGTCGTCAAACGCACGATAAAGCACTACTAACTTAATTAATATTTATTTTACGTGGATACAGTTTCTGATAAGCGCTGTTGGCTGTTGGTTGGTACCTACCTAGGTAAGGTACAGTACCAACAGTACGCACAACCATTCTTTAGCTCTCTGAACAAGCTGCGCAGAATTAATTTTGACGCCTTAAACACGATGACAGCGTTGTATAGCTGCCTCGCTCACTCGCTTAGTTTGTTGCATCATCCTATCTCGCCTACTCTACCGAACCTGCGCAATCGTTCAGCGCACCTAACGTCAGAGAGCTAAAGATCGGGCGGACTCACTGTACGGTACAGATCTTGATAGTGGATTTTTTTAGTTTTGTCCGGTCGAAGCAGACGGCACGAGCGACAGGGGCTCATGGCGGCGGTGATCGTGCACGGCGCGCGCCTCGCGCTCGCTGGGGAGGTCAACTCCGGAGAGTACGAGGCGCTCGTGGTGGTGACCGGGGCGGGGGGGGCGCTGCCTCAGGCGATAGAGGATGTGGTGCTGGACGCGCTGCGCCTCGACCCCGCGCTCTCCGGCACCGTCGGTCTGCTGCGCTGTCCGCGCGTCTCCGGCCAGCGCCTCGTGCTGACGCCGGTCGGCGTGCTCACGCCGTACCACGACGTGCGGAGCGTCGGCGAGGCGATGCGCGCGGGCGTGCAGCGCGCGCTCGCGGCCGGCTGCCGACGCATCTGCGTCGCGCTGCCGGCCGCGCCGCGCTTCCCCCGCGCGCCGCTCGTCGCGCTGCTCGCCGCGCTCGAGGCCATCTACATCGTGAGTGTCGCTCCCCACTCCCCTCCCTCCCCGCCCCCCGCCCCCCGCCTGACCGGCGCGTCCGCCTGTTGCAGCCGCTGCAGATCCGCGAGTCGTTCCCGGAGAAGGCCTCGGCGCGCGCGGTCACCGCGCTCGGCGTGTACGCCGAGGGCCTGCGGCTGGACGCGGCCGAGCTGCTGAGACACGCGGCCGCGCTCGACGCCGCCCGGTGAGCTCCGTCCCCCGCCCCCCGCCCCCCGCCCCCCGCGGCCATCCCCGCCGCCCGCGACTGACCGACGCTCGCGTGTTGCAGCGGCGTGGCGCGCGACGTCGGCGGCGCGGACCCGGAGCGGATGACGCCGGCGGCGATGCTGGCGATGGCGCGCGACCTGTTCGCGGACGAGCCGCGCGTGCGCGTCAGCGCCGTCGAGGACCGCGCGACGCTCGAGAGGGAGTACCCGCTGTTCGCGGCGGTCGACCGCGCCGCCGCCGCCGTCCCGCGCCACCGAGGTGAGTCCCGCCCCGCCCCGCTCCCCGCGCCCCGCCCTCGCCCGCCTGACGCGTTCGCATCTCTTCGCAGGCTGCGTGGTGTTCCTCGAGTACACGCCGGAGACGCACGAGGAGACGGTGATGCTGGTCGGCAAGGTGAGCGCCCCCCCTCCCCCTCTCCCTCCCCTCGGAGGGCGCAGCTGACGCGCGGCGGGTGTTGCAGGGCGTCACGTACGACACCGGCGGCTGCGACCTGAAGACCGGCGGCGCGATGGCCGGCATGAGCCGCGACAAGTGCGGCGCGGCCGCCGTGCTCGGGTTCGTGCACGCGGCGTGCGCGCTGGGCGCTGGTGTGCGCGTGCTGGCCGCGCTGGCCGCCGTGCGCAACTCGGTCGGGGAGGAGGCGTACGTCGCGGACGAGCTGCTGCGCACGCGCACCGGCCGCGCGCTGCGCGTCGGCAACACGGACGCGGAGGGCCGGATGGCGATGGCGGACCTGCTGGCGGAGATGGCGGAGCGCGCGCCGCGGGAGCGCAACCCGCACCTGTACACGGTCGCCACGCTGACGGGGCACGCGCACCGCGCGGTCGGCCCGTACACCGTCGCGCTGGACGGGCATGCGGCGCGGGGGCGGGGGCACGCAGCGCGGCTCGCGGCGGCGGGGGAGGCGCTCGGCGAGCCGGCCGAGGTGAGCGTGCTGCGGCGGGAGGACCTGGCCGCGCACGCCGGCCGCGCCGCGTTCGAGGACCTGCACCAGGCGGACAGCCGGCCCTCCACCGGCGTGGCGCGCGGCCACCAGGGCCCCGCCGCCTTCCTGCTGCTGGCGGCGGGGCTGGACGCGGCCCCCCTCCCGTACACGCACCTGGACGTGGCGGGTAGCGCGGGGGACCTGCCCGCGCCGCCGACCGCCGCGCCGCTGCTGGCCCTGGCCGGCCTGCACCTGCTGCCCGCCGACAAGTGACGACTGCACGTACGTCGTGTCGCATCGACCGACACCTCCCGCTCCGGAGCCCCGCGTGCAGTCTCCGCGCTCAGGATCGAAGTGTCCGGTTGAATCGCACGGGCGATGCATAATAATAATTAGTACAGTACCCCAAGAGAGGAAAATTGGCTTTTGTTGCTTGAATCTCGAACGAGCGAAGGATTCTATGATTGAATCACGACCGTAGCGAGTTATTCTAAGTTAAAGTCCTGAGTGTAGTGAGAGATGCAAAAGCAGAAGCAATTATTTTTGATAGCATTTTTATTCAGACTTGGATTTATAAGTCGTCTGATATTATAATAAATAACTCGAAATAAATTGCATAATAATCTTCGTACATAATATTAATATACAATGTTGAATAAAAAATATATCGAACTTTCCATATTTTATTAAATTATAATTATACCTTAGTTTAAAGAAGTCAATAAGCTAAAAAATGCACACCTGTATTCTACACGTGCCTACGTGATTATCCCTTTAACTAGGTTTCTAGTTAACATGGCTCCCTTTCACTAACTTTTTTTGCAGGTAACCAAGGAGACCCTCCAAGAAGGAATACGATTTGTTGGATAAGTATGGGTTTCGTAGGTAGGTACTTACCTATCTATTGACTATTTTTAAGCAGCAGTTGTCTATTATAGCTCTCCACGGGATAGGCTGAGATGGGAAGCGTCGCGCATAAGATTTTCAAATACGCATATAGAATTTTCTGTTAGGAACTTAACTATTTAAAGTTTCCGGGATGGTGGTCGTAACGCAAGGCACGATAAATAAACGAAGGTTTAAAAACACTGTCTTTATTTCGTTTCTATCAAAAGAAATTCGACTCGGCTTCGACTCGTCGTCCATCGTAAAAACTATCGTTATGTATAATTATGTACAATATCGAATGTATAAACATGTATAAGGTCGGGGGCTCGCCGGAGGACCGATGCCGGAGCGGTCAGCGCGGCGGCGGCGGGCGCGGCTTGGCCGTCGCGTACGCGATCTCCGACAGACGCACGTCGATCGGGGCTCGCTCGTCGTACAGCGTCGGAGCCTGCAGGATGATCCCGGCCGAGCCGACCACCACCGCCAGCGTGAAGATCCACAGGAACAGCCGGTCCAGCACCATCGCCACGTACTTCCAGTCCTCCTTCACCTGCAACCGAGACGGGACGCGCTCACTCGCGGCTCTCTCCCCCGCACCCCGCCCCCGCCCGCGCACTCACCCGCGTGGACTCCTCCTCCTTGCGCGTCTGGTCGGCGATGTAGTTGATGCCGTCGATCGCCTTGTGCAGCTCGGGGCAGCGATGCCAGCGCCGCAGCGCCTCGCACAGCGCGGGCGCCTCGTGCGCGCCGCACGCGCCGCAAGCCGCGCCCGCCTGCTCCGGCTCCCCCGCCGCCGCCGTCGCCGCCGCCAGCCCCGCGCTGCAACACGAGGCGCCGCGTCACAAGAGCTCTCCGGACGCTCTGCGCGCCTCCATTATATGTACTCACAAGCGACTGCGATGCGGGTCGAGGCGGTAGTGCGGGCGGCGCATCACCAGCAGACGCGGCAGCACGTGGATGAACACGCGCCGGACCCACGGCGCCATCGTGTGCGTCTGCGGCGACCGGAAGTGCACGTTCAGCACCACCACCGTCACGCAGATGCTGCAACACCACGCATGTCATCCCGCTGTCCCCCTCCCGCTCCGCCTCCCCCGGGGGCCCCCTCTCGGCCTCGCGCCGGCGCTCTCACCTGAACGTGTCCAGGATCATCGTGAAGAGCACGAACTTGCCGAGCAGGGGCACCACCAGCGACGTCGGCGGGATGATCTCCGCCAGCAGCAAGAAGAACACGGTCAACGACAGCAGGATCGAGATCGACAGCGACACCTGCGGCGGAGAGGAAACGCTTTAGATCGGGGATCGGAAACGGAGCGGGAGCGGGGGTGAAGCGTACCTTCTCGCCGCTGTCTGAGGGCAGGTAGAACACGAGAACCGTCAGGAAGGAGATGCCCATGCAGGGGATGATCAGGTTGACCGTGTAGAAGAGGGTCTTGCGGCGCATCGTGATGTTGAACGTGATGTCCAGGTACGGCTCGTCGCAGCAAGTGTAGAACTTCTCGTTCCTGCAAGCATAGGGCGGTGAGCGGGGCGCGGGCGGGGCGGGCGCGGGGGCGGGGGCGGGACGGAGGTGAGCGCACCTGACGGCCGGCACCTCGAGGATGTCCCACTCGACGGAGGTGTAGAACTCGGAGAGGTCGACGCCGAGCTCCACCACGTTGGTGCCGCGCGCCTCGTCGATGTGCCGCAGGTCCACCTGCAACCGACGAGCCACCTCACTCACTGTACGCAGATGGCGGATCCCTGGGAGCGGAGAAAGGAACACTCGCCTGGAAGCCGTCGTAGGTCCAGGAGCCGAACTTCATGACGCAGGTCTGCTGGTCGAAGGGGAAGTACTCGACGTCGATCTCGCAGGAAGACTTGTAGATGGCGGGCGGGCGCCACTCCACGCGGCCGGTGTAGTTGAGCGTCGCCTTCGTCGCCAGCGTCACCTCGAAGTTGCCGTCCGCACTGCGCAAATCCACCAACGTTAGGCATCACCGTCAGCGGCCCGCGAGTTTCGGACGGGACGGTCTCATCGACCTGGCGATTACCTAGGTATCTAACTGTCGAAGCATGGAAGCGGTGTGAAATGGGCCATTGCGTAGATGTGGACGATGCGATGGAAAGGCGCGTGCAATGAGTGGTTGCTTGCGAGACGGGCGGTGCGGGTGCGGGCGGGGGTGAGGGGAGACTGCGACTGACTTGTTGTAGAGCACGATGTCGGGCCGCCAGATGTGGTCGGAGGGCACGTGCAGCATCTCCACGCCGCCGTACTCGCGCGGCTCCCACGACAGCTTGTAGTCGTACCAGCTCTGCCAACACAACACACTCACTCTCATCTCACTATCTAGGTAAGTATAAGGTGGAAACTACCTACTATTAAAAATTACACGAAGGTGGAGGAGGTCGTGGAATATGTGAAGAGGAAGACCAGCGCCGTGGTGAGGGTCGAGCAGTTGTGAGTTGCGGCATAAAGATTTTAAATCTTTTGTGGTGCGTGTACCGTGACTGCGAATTCTGGTTGCCTTAATCTTTAATTCAATTCAATTTGTTTATTGCTTCATGTTAGTTACAATGTCTTAAATATAGGTAGGCGTTTCATAACATGAACCCCGCTGGGGCACTGCAACATTTGGTAGGTTACTTATAAACTAACTTATGTAGGTTAACTAACTTATGTAGGTATATATTGGCTCAGCCCTTAAAGATATTTAATTTAAATATTTTTAGTTCAAGTACTATTAAATATATATTTAGAATCCGAGTTTACTTTTTATTAAATCTTTTATTGTCATCTAGATAATCTTGAATATTGTAATAACTTTTTTCTATGAAGATTGTGCTGTTTCGGCGTTTTCGCGGACGACTACCGATTACAGCACATATCGCGTGTCAACCGTCGCCGACTCTACGTGGTAGTAAATAAGTTTATAATGTAGGTACGAGTATGTTAGATTATAAATAAATAAAAATAAAATACATTTATTTCGAGCAAACACACATAGTACACAAACAAGTTTTTGACAAATTGGTTTTTGACACAGACAGAAGACAAATACACACAAAGCTTAAAAACTAACAGGGTTCATAGTTAGGTGTCGCCCACAGCAATGCCTAATGTAGGGACAGTCCACCCTGGCAGCTATCATTGCCAGGACGGTGTTGGAGCTGGCCCGCAACCTGCGCACCATGGATGCGGCTCGTTTGCGCATGGTGGCATGGAAACAATCAACTCGCGCCGCCGCAAACATCCCCGATGCGCTGCAGTAACGAGGCAGCCCCAACACCGCCCTGAGTGCATTGTTATATTGTACGCGGAGGGCGCTGTACGTTGCGAGCGTATACTTCGCCCACAGGCTGCACGTATACAAGGAGGTACAGTATGCTCGAAACAACGTTAGCTTCACCTCCTCCGAGCTACGCGCAAACCTCCTGGCAACCATATTCGCCCGCACCGACAGCGCCCTCCGCTCCCGTTCAATGTCAGCATTGTCCTTGAGGTCGACCGTGACTACGTGCCCTAAGTACTTAAAGTTAAATACTCTGTGTAGGTCCACACCGTTTAAACGAACAGGAGGGATGTTCCTCATGCGTTTTTTTCCGGCCTCAAAAACCATGAGTTGACTCTTCTTAGAGTTATACACTAGTCCGTGACCACTAGCGTACTCTTCACATATTTTAATGAGCTCCCTCAAACCACAGACCGATGCGCTCAGCAGCACCATATCGTCAGCATAGCTAAGATTGTTTACACAAACATCGTCAATATAACATCCGATATGACGGCTGCTGAGCGCCTCGATCAGCGCATTCAAATAGAGGTTAAAAAGAGTAGGCGAGGTCAACCCTCCCTGTCTCACCCCGCATTCCAGCTGATAAGGTTCCGACATCGCGCCCCCCCATCGCACACTGTTGACCTGGTTGCCATACCAATATCTAAATATGTCTACAAGCTCTGGTGGTAAGTTAATGCTTTCCAGCTTTTTCCACAGTATATTATATGCCACCAGGTCAAATGCTTTGGACAAGTCAAGGAAACAAGCATACACTGGGGTCCCCCGATCAGTATAGTACCGTACGGTATGCTTAAGACACAGTATAGCACTCTCAGTGGACAGCTTAGGTCGAAACCCAAACTGATTGTGGTGCAAAGCTACATATTCTTCCAACTGTGTATTAAGCATACCGTCAAATACCTTCGCAATGATGGTAGCTAGCGATATAGGTCTGTAGTTCGTCTTGTCACCGAGATCCCCAGTTTTGTCCTTTACCACAGGCACTACTATGGTCCTCATCAGGTCTACAGGCAAATATGAGTGACTCACGCACAAAGAGAAGAACATTGCCAACACTCTTGCGATATGAGGGCCTGCATGCTGGAGGTGCTCAATGCTAATACCATCGTGACCTGGTGATTTGCCTTTAGAAAGCGTTCTTATGACTTTAGCTACTTTTTTGGCGGTAAACCTATACTCAAGTCTCTCTTCATTCGGTATTTTAGCAGTATGCACCTCCGCCTGCCGGCCCAGTGGAGACTTTACTATAAAGTGTTCCTTGAAGGTATTGGCTATTCTCTCAGGATCACTTACACCATCCACACTTATTGGTCGACTTGGACGTACATTCACCTACGGCCCATATCAAATATAAACTATATATTTGATATGGGCCGTCATGCTCAACTATGTAAAGCTATTGTTGCCTGAAATAAACGTTAGGTAGGTATTATTTTAAACCACTATAATCTATGTTACGTGAGTAGCTCACCTGTTCTACCCATAAGTTGGTCGTCATTATCTGATTTTTGAGATTCTGTAAAGAGAAATATAATAATGCTTCAAATTTAGTCATCACTAAATTATAATTTTTGTAATTTTATAGTGCTAATCCACACTTGGTATTTCATTAAGAAATGAAAATTTTGGATTCCGACGGGATTCGAACCCGCATCGATCAGACGATCCTCCTAAAGCCGGAGTGCCTTACCGTTCGGCCACGAAATCCTACTTGCCGGTGTCCAAATTTTCGATAAGCTCATATTTTTCGGTTAAGCACCGATTAGCGCCATCTACACGTTCACTAGTGAACTCATGCTCATTGTCTGAAATTACATTCAGAATAAATGACTAAGAGATGTCGCTTCTGCTAAATCTATATTTTTTGTAATTTTATAGTGCTAATCCACACTTGGTATTTCATTAAGAAATCACTAAATTATGTTCGATTAGGGGAGGTTATGTTAAGGTTATAGTGAGACGAAATGCAGTGGTTATTTCCATCATGATTGTAATCTGTGGGCAGGCGGGAATGAAGAGAAGAGGGAGGGACCGAGGCAGGCGCGGGCTACTGACCACGTCTATGAGCTGGCTGAGCTTGAGCTTGATGCGCACGGTGAGCGCGTCACTGACGTTGAGCACGGGCCGCACCAGCTTGTTGTAGTTGCTGAGCAGGTCGTCGTACAGCCGCTTGGCGTCCGGGTTCCCCGCGCATCCTGTACGCACACCGGAGAGAGTCAGCGCTCACTCTACCACTCCACCACTCTCCCACCGGCACGGCACACCAACAACGCTCAAATCTAATTCATTCATTTTGCGAAACAAGATCTTATTAGCATGCAAAATGTTGCCTACTTATACAAAAAATCTAATGACATTATCGAAAGCACCTAATCTACACTACCTAATATTATTAAGAGGAAAGATTTGTTTGTTTGTTTGAATTGAATAGGCTCCGAAACTACTGGACCGATTCGAAAACTTCTTTCACTATTAGAATCCTGCATTTCAGGGACTTCTTTCGCCATTTTTGGAGAAGCTCTGCTATTTTATTTTCGTTTTCTCGTGTTTTACTAGGTTTTAATATGTAATTTAACATTGCAGTCTTATTTGGTACGCAAAGAATTTTAAAGCAATGACGCTTATTAGTAAAATGTTTAATTAAATTATCATTTGGTTTTTACAAATGTTGCCAACTCATAGATTACAGGGTAAAGTTAAAATATTTAATTGAAAGTGGTTCTTACAACTATCGATTGGTTTTAGCTTTCAGATAGCCCTGACGCATTTCTTTTGTGCTTTAAAAACTGATTCTGTGCCACTTAGTTGCCCTAGAATGCCACTAAACCATGTGTGTGTGGGACGTTTGTCGAGCTCTACCGGCCACAGCCGCGAGCCGCAGGGTACACGGTAGGTAAGGTAGGTAGGTAGGTACTCACCGACAAGCGAGAGCGCAAGGCCGAGCACGAGCAGCAGGTGGTGTGCGGGCGGGGGCGGGGACGGGGACGCGGCGGCGGCGGCGGCGCGGCGCGACGTCGGCGGCATGTCGCGCGCCGCATGGCGTCAGCGCATCGCACGCTGTCCGCCGGCGCCTAGCCTGTCCTCCGCCTCCTGCCGGCTGCCTCCCTGATACCTATATCCGATAACTGTATTCAATGAGCCGCACTTTCCGGAGCCGAAACTGTCCCGAACGACGCCGGCGCCCGATCAACCGGAGCGTGCAGTCATCTTTCTGCTTAGCTACTTAGGTATCTCGAGAAACTGATGGAACGCGATTCGACCGTCCGGTGACCGTCGACGCGACGCGCCGGCCGGCGCGCCGACGCGATGAGCGGAACAGATGCCTTGGATTGGATTATGTATTTCTTAGGTAGTTCGGTAGGTACCTACCTTTTGGATAGATAACGAGCCTTGGGATGTTGTATTGTATTGACCCCCGACTTTCAATTCGAAGGTTGCAAGTTCGAATCCCGGCCTTAAATCAATTAATTTTGTATTTCGTAGTTTTTCAATTTTCAATCAACTATTTTACCCACACTTTGGGCGGTTCAGAACTATTTTTTTTTTCAAAAATTAAACATTAATATTTCTATAATCTATACAGGCTGGAAAAATAAAATTAATGGGCCCTGGAGGGTAGGTAACCCCTTTAATTCTTTAAGATAGATTATTTTACTTATAGGAAACATTCACACAAACAAGCTGCATAAAATCATCAACACCTACGCCATAGAAGATCAGGCGCTCAAAAGATCTTACATTGCTACAGACTTGGGTGTATTGTTTGATGAAAAACTCTCTTTTAAGGCACATTATCAACAAATTACATCTAGGGCTAATCAGCTCCTTGGCTTCGTACTCAGAACAACTAAAGATTTCAAAAATCCTCAGAGTCTCTTATACCTATTCAATGCCTTAGTAAGATGTGTTCTGGAGTATGGTAGTCCGATATGGTCTCCGTACTACAAAGTACATATTAATGCTATTGAAAGAGTCCAGAGTAAATGCCTTAAAATTTTAAATTATCGATATCAACCAGGTCGCTCTAACCTCAGTTATAAAGACAGACTAATTAAATTTAATGTTCAGTCGTTGCAGACACGTCGTATATATTTTGATTTTATTTATCTATACAAATTAGTTCATTCTATTATAGACTCGCCAGAACTCCTGTCCCAAATCTCATTTAATATCAAATTTAGTGCCCGTAGATCGAACCAAACCAATATCTTTTGCTTACTTGTGTACAAGAACAATATTTCCTTTTTTAATCCACTAACAAGAATGTGTCGGCAGTACAATGAGTTATCTCCTACTCATTCGGAGTTGGATATTTTTAGCTTAAACTTAAATAAATTTATTAAAATGCTCAAAGACATCCTCTATAACAATGGGGGATCACCTGGTCGCGCTTAGTAGCGTCTGGATTACCATGGCCTTATTATTTTTCTGTTAAAATGTTTTTTTTTTCCTTATTTGAACCTACTTTAGTTACGTATTCATTTACCTATGTTTGTTTTGTGTTCACTCAACACCACTAACATTGTTTTGCTGTGCGCTCAAAAGTTATGGTACAAGCCAGATCTGAACTGTATTATAGACCTTTGATTTTATCTATGTTTGTATCGTGTATTGTGTGCCTAAATAAAATAAAATAAAATAAATTCCTTTATTTCTAAAAAGAAACAAAACTGCATTCAGAGATTTTCTAAAAGTCACTTGTTTTACCCAGGAATCGAACCAGTTAAAAATAAAATAATAAGCACCTGCTATTTTATTCCACTAGTCGCAAGTTTAAGGATAAGGGAATACACTTATTTTAAAACTATTATAAGTGTTTATTTTTTGAATTTTTAGCTAGTTCCATTCCCAGATGAGGCAAGGCAATTTTAGAAAAGTTTTGTTTGTTTTTAGAAATAAAGGAATGTATCCTTTAAGTAAAATAATTATCTTTTTCTTCCGAGGCCCATTGATTCATTCCACCCTGTTTAAAGGATTGAATAAGCTAATAGGAATTGTAGGAGTGGTTACCTACCTAGGTACACAGTTGACGAGTGATACGAGTGAGTGGGAGAAGACATGCTGTGCGGACTTAGCGTGGGTTGTGGGCAGGGAAATGATATTGATTTCTTTATTCTATTTTAGTAAGGGCATTAAAAATATCACCTACTTTATTAACCACTAGCTACTGCGCGCGGCTTCGCCCGCGTTGTAGGTAGGTACCAACATTTTGAATTAGTAGCCTATACGAGTCTAACTTCGATAAAAGGTGAAATTTCTAGTTATAGTCATAGTAGTCAATTTCCCTAATAATAAGTAAACAAATAAACTAAGACGACCTCTGTGGCGCAGTGGGTGAAAGCCCGCTTGAGACGCAGAAGGTTGCGGGTTCGATCCCCGCCACGGGATAAATGTTTGTATGATCTGCTACCTAATATTTATCTCGGGTCTGGGTGTTTCTATGTATGATATGTACCTACCTATGTATTTACAAACAAAAAGTATATAAGTAGTCTATCAGTTATCTGGTTCCCATAGTAGGTACCTACAAGCTATGCTTGCTCGCTTTTCCCACAACTAGATTAGATGAAGTTATGAAATCATTTAAAGGGTAATGTGTAAGCTTCTTTAACAAAGTCCCGAGCGAATTGCAAAGTTTATCAATCACAAAAAAATATACAATTAAACGTCATCTCTGTAAAAAAAAAACCTAATAAAAGATATCTGATATTTGGATGACAAAAAAGCTTGGGACTTGCTCCAACTCAATGGATCCATGGATCACCTTAAAGAATGCTAGGCCCGAAACCGTGTTTGTTCACGGTATTGATTGGGCGCGAAAGAACAGGAGTAAAATTAGTTTTAAGACTATTATATTATTATGTGATCCCTGTGGTCCTTCTGAATAAATGCTTTTAGACTTTGACTTTGTGAAAAAAAAAAATACGAAAAAAGTATTTATTTTGGAAGATATAACAAAAATGGCGTTTGGATTCCTCATGCTTATCTAAATTTGAAAGAATTGGTTCTAGCAATACTATACCTAATAGAAACATAAAATTAGGTACTCCAGTTATGTATTACAAGCCCTAGCGAACGATGATCACATAGGTACATCATTAGGTATGGGCGTTATGCATAACTTTCTTTGTTACGAGATTGTTCGTAAAATGGGTGAAGGGTCTTGTTTTGCGTAACACAAAACATCATTCTCCATACATGGCGCTTGGTCTTGATGTTGAAAAACACCATTTAGAGTGAAGCTAGTGATGTGGTGTTTTTTCTCGAGCTAAATTATGACGAAACAGAAAAAGTCCAAAAAACCAAAAATGGGGCTTGGACTAACTATGCATGCATATATCCAAAGTGTGGCTGGTTCAAATAATGACAATGTTCATGTAACATTTTGAAGTAAAAAAAACCGTGGCACTCCCGCGAGTGCCGAGAGAAGTGAACACTTGAACAAGTAGTAGGTGCCGTGTATTTTTTGAATTTTTAGTGAATTTTTAATTCTATTGTACAAATAAACACACACAGGGCCCAACTCAGTGGGGACATCGGGAATACACCTCTTTTTTTTACTTACTTTTAAAAGTTTTTTCACTACTTCAAGGGCTTTATAAGGTTTGGGTAAATTTCAACTCGATACCTCCACGCGTTCCTGAGTAAAAGGGCCTTGACAGACAGATAGGCAGATAGACGGAAAGCAAAGTGATCTTTTAATGGTTCATATTTTATCCTTTTGAGGTACGGACGGACCCTAATAAAAAAGAACTGATAATCTTCCTTTCGCTTTTTTTGACAGATAAGTGTAGGTAATAAATAACGGAATAACAAAATGATGTAAAACATAACATTACCTACCTATCTGGATTCTGAATCAAATCATCATTGGCCTGCCCTCATCCCGCTCATGCGGGGTCGGCACAACATGTCCTCCTTCTCCACTAATTTCTGAATTCTGAATCAAATGTTTTCTTGATTTTAAATTTCGGTGTTCCATTTTTTGAAAGATCGATAGGTTACAGGGCCACAAACTTATGTGGACCGGTGCCTAAACGAACTAACGAATTTACTGGGGCATGATGGTGGATAATTATGTTTTTTGGTATCGCCTCCTGCTCTACGATACTTAGGTACATACTAGGGCATTTTTGATCATAGTTACTGTGGTACTGTACACCTATAAACTAGACGAGACGCGTCCCCAGCTTTGAGCAAGCGAGTGGAATATTCTAATAACTGTCAGATAACTAACGGCAGCGAGATGGGCAGACGATTTGGTATCCGTTGCGGGCCGCACCTGGATGAGGTTAGCACGAGACCGTAAAAAGTGGCATATAGAAAGAGAGGCCTATACCCAGCAGTGGGCAAAGTCAGGTTGTGGATGATGATGATGATGAACTAACATGATCTTAAAAATATAGTTAAGTGTTTTATAACATGAACCCCGCTGGGGAACTGCAACATTTGGTATTTTATATAGGTATTAATAGACTCCTCGATGCAAAATATAAAATCTGAGGTTGAAAATAAACTTAATAATATTTAATTTAACGACAGCTGAAATTACATGCTTTGTGGATACGATCGATTAGGCTGCCTATCAGCGTAATCGGTCGTATCCACTTGTTATACGGGTTTGTATAGGAATAAGTACCAAATATTATCAGTAGATGGCGCCATTAATAAATTTTCAACATACAATACTTACATACTAACTAAAATAACAGCTAGACAGCATAAGCCTGTTCAAGTATGAAGGAAATATCATTGAATATAATTTTACTTTAATAATTTTCATACTAATATTCATTTAACAGAATATTCAACTTCAGCAAAACTTGTACTTCAATAAAAATATCAAGTAATATTTTCAACCAAAAAAAATATCAATAATTTTTTTTAACACATCGCGGACAACCAATAAAAAATTTCAACCAATATTGACACCACTGCTCTATAGTACGGAATTATATCTTATAGTTACTGTATAAGAGTGTCTCACTTGAAGACCTTGCTGGTCACCCATCCTACCCACTCGTCAGGCTATAAGTACGTCGTACACCACTAGTAAGGCTTAGTAGGCAAATCTTTTAACAATAACACGCTACCGTTAATCCTGTGCTAGTACATTACATACTACAGGCAAGCTTTTCCCCTTTTATTATTATATGATCAAACGAACTTACCAAGTGACGTTCGATCTTGATTGTCCCGTGTTCGGCGAAGAGATTTAAATATTTCACGTGTAGTAGCCTTCGCTACGCTTCAACTCACTCGCACATAGTTTAGCTCCATAAGAAAGAAAGAGATAACATATTCCATGCTACCCCGGTATCCGCGCCTGCGGGTAACCTCATTTAGTTTAGAGATAAGCACACATAAGAGCTCCAACATTGACTTTTGGGTTTCCACGGGTATGGGAGGGACCTTAAATCTCTTCGCCGAACACGGGACAATCAAGATCGAACGTCACTTGGTAAGTTCGTTTGATCATATAATTGTCCCGTGTTCGGCTCCGAGATTTAAATATTTCACGTGTAGGATGTTCAGAGAAATTAAATGTTGGAGAGTAAATAAATAAAAATAGAATTTTATCCAAATAGACATAATTCCTTTTTTTTTCTAAGTTACCAAATTATTTGTACTTACTAAGTAAACAATAACTAAATATTCCATGACAATTATAAAAATAAATCATTAATTTTAAAAAATATCTTCGTATGATCAAACAGTGAGGTAACCAAGTTTGAATCATCATTATTCAAGGATTTGTTATAGAAATTCGCAAAGGTTGCTGACTGGTCCGACTAGCCAGCGGGTTTCTTAATAACGTTAACACTGACGCCTGCTCGTTGGGCGGCAAAAGTGGTAGAGTGACGAGTGCTATGCGCACTAGACACCGTATTTTTGATGCTGATTCACGTTAACATTTATTTAATCAATCGCCCTAATGTTTAAAAGATCATTGGGGGAGGCTTTTTGATGGACAACATACGCCTGTCATCATGAATTGATGTATAAGTTGCGGTCATAGCTATTACGAAACTAGTGTAGGTCCCAGTTAGGTTTACCGTCGGTTGAGGTCGATCTATACCCGACGTTTTGATTACATCTGTTTGAGTAATTAGGTACAATTCTCACACTATAGATTTTAATGTTTGAGATTCTTATCATAGATTTAAGAATTTTAGCTATTTACTCGTTAGCGCGCTGGAATCGAGGCAATATTTAGCACCAGTAGACAATGCTAACAAAACGACAAGTTTTTTTTTTTTTTTTTATATGAGCTGTTTTAAGCTCAAGGATTTGAGATCTAGGATCTTGATGCAGGATTGCAAGAAAATCAAGCACAAAATTTGGGTTCCAAGTACTGACATATTAAGGGAAGCTAGGTTTTATCATAAAGGCACCCTTCTAAGAAACCTTTTGACTCGTTCAACGTGGCCCACCTTATTTATAGAAATAAGAGATAAAGCTGAACAATGAGTAGGTATTTAACGTCCCATTATAGAATAGAATAGAAAAAACACTTTACTGTACCCAAAAGAAACACATAATAGGAAACACACAAAAACAAGTACCTAAGTAGGTAAAATGGACAGCCTTATCGCTAAAAGCGATCTCTTCCAGACATACCTTTGGATGGACTGGGAAAATAACAGAAAAAACAGCTGTGTGCCATAATATGATGATCCTTTCCGTAAACAATCACCTAGGAAGTCTAGTACCTACATTATATAGGTAGGTACGCTGATATTGTATGGATCAATATGTTTAAGTAGTACAACAGTAATCCCATAGTTTAAAGCTAGAAGTATATTGAGTATACTACTGGACAAAGACGCAAGAATCGCAGTCATTGCTGACTGAGGGACGTCCTGTTTGGTGAAGGCTTGCCGGATAATACAATCGCCACCAGGGAAAGGCGTCGGTGAAGGGGTGGATTTCCCTGAAATTATAGGTACGTATACAAGAGATTTACTGCGGCGGCCAGTTTGTGACCACAACTATGCCTATAGCCTGATCAGTAATGATTTTTGTAACATCTTAAGTATTAGCGAAAACGGGCGATAGGTATACCTAAAAGAACATGTCCAATTTCACTGTTAACGTTGTAAGCAACGAGATTTCTTTTATAAGAGATATTTTTCCGACACTTCGCGTTCAACCTGTAAGCTAAGAGATCTAGGTTATATCTGGTTTTCAAATTATGTAACAATATGTCTAAATGCATTAGAATTTAATTCCCACTCAGTATCTATATTCGTAGATAGTATTGAGATATATTGAGTACCTATCAATATTCTCAGAAGATCTTATAAAATCTTATAATAATAAGCGAATAAATAAAAACTGCGTTTTTCGCGCTACAAAACATATTTCGAGCAAAGCAAATAATACCTATTGTATTATTGTGTGAGAGTATTGCATTTCAGCCACTCCGTTTATTATGCAATAACCGTCGTATAAATGTCGATACGTAAAAGTATCTGACATAAATTATATGGTAATAACGTTCCTCATTACACCAAGAAATACCTTTTTTTTTTTTTTTTTAGGTCGCACCAATCATTTCAAGAAGCATCAGTATCCAATTCTTAATTAAAATTAAATAAATAAATTATAAATAATGCTGGATTTTTCACACAGCATCATCCACTAGCCCCAAAGCAAGCAGAGCCTGTGTAAGGGGTAGGTTAGGTATGTACTTACTACATAACTGATATACTACTTATTCACTTCTTGTCCGTAATCACATACATAATAAAACATTGAAAAAAAATAAACACCCAGACTCGAGACAAATACTTGCGGATCATACAAACATTGGTCCCGCCGCGGGGATCGAACCCGCAACCTTATGCGTCGCAGACGGGCTTTCGCCCACCGCGCCACTGAGGTCGTCTTTTTAGGTCTGGGGCCTTAGCACAAGCTAATTAAAAAACCTGTCAGGTTTAAAGCCGTAAAATTAATTAAATAATGAGAAAAAAAAATATATATTATGATCGGATATTATGATTCTCTGCATGCAGTTAACCAACAACGATACATTATAAGTATCGTTAAATAAGCGCGTATATAAGTCGGTATGATCATTGTCATCATTACCTAATATAGCCAAATATCTAGAACGCTCGAAAGATTTTTTGTTAACCCAGTCATATGCAACAGCGGGGCAGGCAGTAAGAGTTCCCAAAAAAAACGGGTGAAGCTACAAACCTACAACAAAACAATAGGTTTACCGTTTTCAGCATTTCAGTGTTTCGTAAAAAATATCACTTTTCTTTTCTCTGGTAATTGTAGTCATATTTGCAGAGTTTAGGATAAATCCCAAAAAATTACAAGATTTAGTCAAGATTCTTTTACAGAACAAGATCAGGTGCTCTTTTTGTAGCTTATTACAAGTCCAAGATCAGTAAGAACTTTAATTGATGTTTGCTGTAGGTAAGTATTAAGATTTTCAAAGCAATCTTCATAACTATCGTCAAAGAAACAAAGCTGTCATCTCGGTAAAATACAGATTTAAAAGGGATCCCTAATAGGGATTTTATATCCAGTATGAAGTTATCATTAGTAATAATGATTCCAAGCTTCTACAAAAAAAATTTATGCGACCTGCATGTACCTTGGAAGTTACTGCTTCTGCTTCGACGTCCCCAACTGTTAGTGACACGACCGTTGGCGGAAGGCTGCTGTTACAGGTGGTAGGTACAGGTATGCAGTCTGGCGGCGGCGATACGGCGGGCGGCGCCGCCGGCGCGACTCTGGCGCCGTGTACCACGGCGGTAGGCCACGGGGCAGGCCGGGCTTGGAGTTTAAATTACTTGCAGAAGAAACTGTCGACTGTAATAGTTTTCCTGTCTTCTGAATGCCACGTGAGGATTTCATAAAATCGCTTAATTTTTCACCAAATAGATTTTCCGATCCGAATGGTTTGATGAAAGTTTTATCAACCATAGGCGATACAAGAGATCTTCTAGTTTCGGTCTCAAAATAGTGAGAATGAGAACTTGCAAAAACTTTTTAAGCATCGGAAAGGCTTCCGAGTATTGCCAGCATTTCTAAAGATCTTGTAAGTAGGTACCTATTAATAGGTAATATCTACCCAGTATAGTTAGCGCGCGTGCTAGATGCTCTTGCTCTAACAAGATTCTCGCATCGCGATCGGGAGGTTTTTTTTTTTTTTTTATTTTAGTCCATCCATTAAAATTGGTTCCCATCTTTTCGCTAAGTCCTATGATATACTTGGACCCCACTCTTCCGACTACTTCTGGGTCTGCGGGACGCACATCATACGTAGGTAGGTATTTGTGTCTCGGCTTGTGTCCAGCCGCACCGGAATGCAAGGTGTTGTCACGACTGATAGACTGCTGCCTAGTGACCGTCGGCAATAATGGGAAGATGGGCTAAGATAGAGGAGTAGGTGAATCATAACGAAACTCCTGATCATCTCCATAAAAAGCAAAACAGGGAAGGTTAATATCTCGTATTAACTCATCTTCCAATTTGCTATTGGTTAATATCTCGTATTAACTCATTTTCTAATTTGCTATTGGTCAATATCTCGTATTGACTCGAAGCATTTAAAATTCTACGGTCTAATATCACGTATTAGATCAGAGAAAAACAAAACTCCGCTAAAGCGGGTATAATATTTTAAAATTCAGTACAAACCTTCATTACAAAATTCATACCGATGTCGTCTCCTAGTCAACATCTTTATATTTCCTTATGTTTTAACGCCACTTTTCTTCTCGATCATCACTATACTTTCTTTTCGGCATGATGATGAATATTTACGTAAATAACACCTAATATATTTTTAACTACGTGCGGTAGTCGTGCGCGCACGAAAACGAATGAGGTTACCCGCAGGCGCGGATACCGGGGTAGCATGGAATATGTTATCTCTTTCTTTCTTATGGAGCTAAACTATGTGCGAGTGAGTTGAAGCGTAGCGAAGGCTACTACACGTGAAATATTTAAATCTCGGAGCCGAACACGGGACAATTCTCAGTAAATACCTGAATAAATATTTGTGTACGGCAATGGATCATCATCATCATCATCAGGCTATAGCAGTCCACTGCTGGACAGAGGCCTCCCCTAATGAGCGCCATTGCGCACTGTCCTCAACGACAATGGATTTGTGTTTATTATACCTACCTACTGCTACTATGTCCCTTCTATATAGGTAAATGAAAATATTGAAAATATAAAAATATTTATTACTCAGTAAAAAACAATCATTGTTTTTGGTTTTTTACTGAGTAGGTAATAAATATTTTAACATTTTCATTTTCAATTCCCAGACGCTGAACCGAGTGAAGTTAGTAGACCCAAGTGTTTAATTCTTATACATTTTACCTATTATTCTCTGTTTGTCTGGACTCTTCGTTCCAGGAGGAAGTCCTACCACACTGCACTGGTAATATAATTAAAAATACTTGGTACTTAAGTATCTTTTTCAAAACTAAAAGTTCAATGCGCTTTTGAGCTCGCTGAAGTCTTTAGTTAGGTTCTAAAGCAATTCCACCGCTCGGGATAGCAGAGCGATCGGCGCTCAGCAGATAAGGCAAACTATCGGAAAATTCATGGGGTCCGGTCGGATCGCATTCGCGGCGCTACTATCGGGCGCGGGCGCTCCGGGGCTCGCGCGCGAGCCATCCATCTCGAGGCACAACACTCATCACACACCGTACGTGACACCGGACGGGCGCGGCGCGCGGCGACCAGCTCCGGCGGGAGGCGCGGCAGGGCACCGAGTGACGCGCGGGCTGCGGCGCAGGCGGGCGAGGCGAGTGCGCGCACTGGACTGCCGCCGGCGCCGCGCCGCCGCCCCGCTCGCGCCGCGCACCAAGCGCCCGCTGATAAAACTTTTTACTTTCAAAGATTTCACTAAGTTCCACTGAATTAATAAATTTCGCTCATTTCCGCTCGCAGAGTCAGTCACGAGTTGCACGGCTCTCTCCACCCGCTCTCAGCTTAGAATTAGAAGGAACCTACTTAAAAAAATACTTGTCTTAATCAAAACTTACAAGGTGTGAAGAGACGACTCACATTGGTTTTTCCAAAGTCCAGTCCAAAAGTAGTGCACATTCACTCAGTGAATTCACCTCTTTGCGTTCCTAATTTTTTGTGCCGCGCACACTACATTCTTGCCAAAAACTTAGTGTGCGTAGCACAAAAAAATTATTATGTTGAAAAAAACTCTGGCCTAGCAATGGCTAGAATAGAAAACAATACACATCCTTTACACAGTATGCGAGGACCGCATCGATGTCACAGCTTCGTTGAAGGTATGTACGTGCTATGCGTAATAATGCGTAGCATGTGCTACGAGTAGTGTAAAATGCTACGCTTCGTAGCATGTACTACGAGTAAATGTAGAAAGTGTGTGGGTGCGACACGTTAAGCCATGTCATCATCATCATCATCTCAGCCTGGTGTCACCCACTGCTGGGTATAGGCCTCCTTTTGCTTTTGCCAGACTTTTCGGTCCTGTGCGTCCCTTGTCCAGGTTTTGCCCTCGACTTGTATTCACTATTTCGGAAACAAAATCTACATGATTCTGAAACAAATGTATGTGTTTCTGTAACACTACGTGTTTATAGAATGTTTCTGTGCTCCCCGATGGAAGTGGAGAGCACCGAAACAAATATGTTTCGGTGCTCAATACAAGTGTGGACGTGTGTTTCAGTTATTTATAAACAACATGGCTGTAGTATGGAACGACAACAGCATAATTTAAGTTTAGAATTATTTGAATCGAAGCCGATATTATCGGATTGCGCTACTTGCGATCGCTGTGAAACAACTGAGGTGTGGACGGCCAAGTCCCCAAAACATTTGTTTCTTTTTTTCAGAAACTTTGTATCTGAAACCGGTTTCTCAGTGAATGGCTTAATAGCATCACTGAGTGTAGACAGACAGTGTGTGCTACGCGTCGTATCAGGTGCTACGAGAATGTGCGCGTGCTACGCATCTTATCGTTACTGACTCATGATACTTTTATCTCGGAAATGGCTCTGACATGTGTGACAATGGCATTTTCGTGTTTGTTTTAGGCTTTTATATTAAGCCTAGATACTAATTTCTAGGAGCGGGGGCCGTGCGGTGGTACTTCCGTATTTAGTTCGCGCTCGACGGGACGAGAATCCGCGAAATGAGAAATTTCATGCTTTAGTAAAGGGAAAGAAGGCTTCGTTGTTTGCGCGCTTCCAGCCGCGCCAGGCCCGTCCGCCGCCATCATCATCCACATCGCCGGTTCGCGGCTCTAGTCTGCTTGTGACACCTTATTTTATTAACTTACCGCAAACAATAATGATCATCTTTAAAAGGGTTAAGGTATTACAGCGCGTCCCTCTGAGAGAAAAAGTGAATTGCGTCCTGGCGTTGTATAAATGTTCAAGTATCGATTTAATTGCTTTTTAAAATTATTATTAAAAACAACCGAGTCTGATGATGACTCAAGTTAATCAAATATAATTACAGATACTATACCTAGTGTTATATATTTCAGATAGATACTAATGCGGTGCAGTGGTCGCTAGAGACAAGAGAGTGTGCGCGGGAGGCGCCGGCGCCGGGCTCGCCGCGGCTAAGTGAAGGATCAAGGGTCATGTCTCGGATATTAGGTCCACCGGGGGAGGGGCGGGGAGTTAGGGACACCCTATGATGGATGGGCACCGCGCGGTTACTCCCGGGGGACCCTGGCTCCGGTGAACCTTACCACAGACGATGTGGTGACAAACTCTGAATTGAAATTATCAAATGAACTTATACTACAGATTACTCTCTGGCACTACAAGATGGCGCGGTGCGGCTGCCAGCACCCGTTCACAAGCAACAATTTAATATTGTATCTGACCGTAAATCATAAAAAGAATAACCAATAATCTAAACGATAACGTCAGGTGTCGCGTCGGGTCAGCGAGAGAGCCAAAAGAGCCGCTACGTGCACGTTAAGTTTTAACGCTTCGCTTTGGAGGTAATCAAAGGGAATGTTTCATGCATGAGTAATGTCCGCCGCCGCCGCCGCCGCCGCCGCCGCCGCCGCCGCCGCCGCGTCGCTTCTCATTGCAAATGGAGGAGGACTCGCTTACCTCTTCACATGCAACTTTAACAACATTTCTGTACAATGAAACACTACGACTAACAACCGATGTTGTTTACCGAATAGGTGCATCTTTAATAACTCAACAAACATTTTAAATATAGGTAGTTATTTTAAAAGCTAAGTTTATTTATTTAGGCATAAGGACATTGATTCAGTTTTATTAATTTGTGTAGATAAAGGTAGGTATTTCATATACACCAATAAAGTTTTTGATAAAGATAAAGATAATTTATTTGCTCAAAACATTGTGTAGATTACATTTACATGCAAGATCAAAAGTTTTATAATTTGTCACAACATGCTTTACCGAAAATTATCGGTGTCCAAATTAATTTAACAGAGGCGCGTCAAAATTAAAATTAAAATTTGTCATCTAGAAATTCATTAATATCATAGTAACATTTGTCAATTAACATTTTCTTAAATCTAATTTTAAATAAACCAATATTCATGTCCTTGTAACATTTCGGTATCTTATTATATATAATCGGTGCCATACAATAAACACTTTTGCACAATAATGCTGTTTTCGATGAATGCAGTCTAAGTTTTGTGTTATCACGTCTGCTCCGATTTACAGCGTCAGAACAGCGTGGAAATGATGGAAAACTCATTTTATTAAAAATGTAATCCGCAAAGTGTCCATCGAGTACGAGTGCCTAGTTCGGTTAGCATCGATGAGGTAGTTAACGCGGCGATCGTTTTACAACAAAAATACTTACAGTGCCGCATGCTGGCTGATTAATGAATTATAGAAAAAAGTGCTGACGCCACGACACGGAAAGCGAATTAACGCGGACGCGCCCCCTCGCCCCGCTCCGACCCCGCTGCTGCCTCATACATGTACGTACCC
This sequence comes from Epirrhoe alternata, assembly GCA_963565295.1. Classification (NCBI taxonomy): domain Eukaryota; kingdom Metazoa; phylum Arthropoda; class Insecta; order Lepidoptera; family Geometridae; genus Epirrhoe; species Epirrhoe alternata. The sequence continues at coordinate 13,234,955 of OY751383.1, read as the reverse complement.
TCTTTAACTACTTACCCTATAACAATTCCTGTACTAAATTATATTAGGTACTTACTTATTTAGTAAATGACTTGGATATGGACACCTCTACTCGTACTAGAATAGTTTTTTTTGTTAAAATAGTAGATTGCTGGCACCTACAGCCAGAACGACGCGCCGCTCGTGACGTAAGGTGTCCATTTTTAACCGACTTAAAGAAAAAGAGAAGGTTCTATGTTCGGCTGTATGTATGTTTTTTATGTATGTTCATCGATATCTCCGTCAACCGATTTCCATTTTTTTTTATGTTGAAAGGTGGTCCTAGGTGGTCCCATATAAATTTTATTCCTGAGGGTTTGATAGTATTCCCGTAAAACTCTAAAAACCTTCCCACCTACCCTTGTTACAAATAGAAATCGAATCGACAGATAAGGCTAAGACTCCACCTGCGTCTAATGGCATTATTTGTCATTTCATAAACATGAGAAGTTTTGCGGCACGTGAGTTCCTAGAATTACTTACGTAAAACTGACGATTTACTAATTCCAGGAACTTGCGAACCGTAATACTTGACATAAAATGTATGCAGTTTTGGTAATTCATTCCTTTAGACGCAGGTGGAGGACGTCTAACGATTTCTATTCTATTTCGATTTGTAAGGTGAGCTGTATGCTGCCTCACTTGCTGCCGTCCCGAGTCAAACATTGAAGTCGGTTTTATTTTTTGTTTTTAAAAAACGTAATTGGAATAAACGTGTATTCTTACCCGAACTTACCAACTTTGCAGAATTTTCTAATCTTTTTTAGGGTTCCGTACCTCAAAAGGAAAAAAACGGAACCCTTATAGGATCACTTTGCTGTCTGTCTGTCTGTCAAGATTTTTTATCTCGGGTACGGGTGGAGGTATCGAATTGAAATTAAAACCGTATACTCAGATCTACGGTCCCTTTAAGCTGTGAAAATAAATCAAACTTATAGGTTAACGCAAAAAAAAGATACGGCCGTTTATGCCGCAAAAAACGTGTATTTCGACACTCTTTTAAATCAAAATTTATGGTACTTCCCGTTGACCTAGAACTATGAAATTTGGCAAGTAGGTGGGTCCTTAGACTACAAGTACAGGGAAAAATCTGAAAACCGTATATTGTTAGTTAGATCACAAAAAACAGGGCCTAATGCAAGGAATGGAGGAGTCGAAATTTTAAAGTATCTTTTAATCTTTTGTAAACGGCTCTCAAATCTAATCTATCAATGAGATAAGAACAATAAGCTGACCTGCAAATTGCAGCTGGTGTGGTAATGGTAGATTAGATACCTAGAGGTATCACCATACCTACATAGGTACTCGTAGGTATTACCTTTGTGTGTCATATGAATAAATTAAATGAGGATGTATTATCCGACATGAGACGCGAACTGGTGGCGGTGGGCACTGTCATCCCCCCCCCCATCCCCTCCGCCCCTCCGTCTTCGGCACTCTCTCGTGTGGATACATTCAGGGCACGATCCATCGCTAAGCTTATCTGAGAGCTGATGCCTATAACCGAACAAAGCGGATAAAGTAACCTCGAGCGCTGTGAAGAGGCTCCTTTTATCTGCGGCGCGGCGCGCGGCGTCCGGACTCGGGGCGACGAGCTCTTATCGTTTTACTATTTTTCGATAAACGGTAAACGGATACTCGCAACCTTCATATTGATAACATACGGTATACAAAATGACTGGCATCGTAAAATAAATATTACTCCTTTTGTAGTTTGTGAGTTCAATTGAAACGATTCAGAAGGAGCTCAAGTTGACGAAGAAAGTGCGATCGATATGAGGAGAGGCTCAACTGTAAAGCCAGCTGTCGAGAGCACTTCTGCGGCTCTCGATGGCACTTGATAAAGGCCCTCGCGAGAAGGGCGCCGCGCCGCATCGCACCGCACCGTGCTCAGCCCACGCCTGACCACCAATCCACACACACACACACACACACACACACACACACACACACACACACACACACACACACACGCGCAAGCAAACACACAAAGGATACCATTTACAAAATACTCATCGTATTGTCGGTATACGAGTATAAACCTTCTAAAACGGGTTTTATTGTAATTGATTCCTATTATTTATTACTAGCTGACCCGCGCAACTTCGTCTGCGCATTATTGAACAAAGTAGAGGAGTTTTGAGTGAATCGAGAGTAGGTATATACAAAATATAAAACTCCGTCGCTTGTTATACCTATTAATAATATTTTTTTTATATTTATGTTTCTCTCAAGAATCCCATAAAAGATAGAGGTAGGGAAAATCTTACCCAGATCTTGCAATTCTAAGAATAAAACGAATACGGTAAATTGGTATAGAATCGCTGAAGCGAGCGGCAATTTTTTTGAAGAAATTGTCTCGAAACGTATTTTTTTTTGAATAGCAAGTATTGTATGGTTTTGAATTTCGAAATAAAACGATTAACTAATATTACCTACCAGCGACTTCGTCAGCAATATAAAAATATCGAAATCTCTAAGCAAAAATCTCCATTAACTTTTCAAAACTCAAAATCAAAGAAAATTATACTCGATCGTATCTCGATCTCCGCTATAGTAGAAACGCCACCTAGGAGAAAAGGTATAAAGTAATTTTGACGTCGGTGATATAGATGGCGTTCTAACTATAGCCAAGGAAAAAATATTTTAATATCAAAAAATCATAACTTCGGAGTTCGGATATATTGATGGGTGGGAATACACATGTTACATGTTTATCATTAGAATTAAAATAATTTATTATGCAAAATACAAAAAAAAGTAAAAAAATCTAGAGTGCAAAAAGTGGCTGGCGGCGGTCACCCATCCTTTTTATGACCGCGCCCAGGGTTGCTTAACTTTTTTCCCCATACAAACTTCCAACCCTTATTTTCCCGCCCCCTTATGGTAATTGACAAAAAAAAGTATCCTATGTCCGTTTCCTGGCTCTAAGCTACCTCCCTACCAATTTTTAACCAAATCTGTTCTGCCGTTCTTGAGTTATAAGTGGTGTAACTAACACGACTTTCTTTTATATATATAGATTATTTATTCTTTTTGTAAGATACCATTTAGATATCTAAGAAAGATAATTATGGCATCTTAGATATAGGTATGTACAACACTTGTTGTTCTACAAAAACAATATTCTTGAAGCTCATTGGTGGTCCGCACGTGACGCAGTGCGGAGCCGCCGGTGCGGTGCGGCGCGACGCGGCTCGCGGTCGGTCACAGGTGCCGCTACTTAGCGGGTGCTCCCTATCTCGCACGTAAACACCTGTAAATACCCGCACGCCGACAAAGACTCGAGCTCGAGTTTGTAAGCTGTCGACGGAGGGCCATTACGAGTTTTATGACTGTGCTTGTAAACGAATTATTTGATGCCTTTTATCGGAACATCCTTAGTGATAGCTGCTCGTATAACGAGCATGCCCTCGGTGAATAAAGCGGGCCAAGACGAATCAGCTGCGTGAAAGGTAACCTACAGCACAACTAATCACCCGCACTATCAGGGCCCCGGCGGCGCCGGCGGCGCATCGCCGGTAATTTGCATGTCCGTAGGAAGTGCGGGCTCCACTTCGTTAGAATATGATATCGAGACGCCGCCGCCGACGGCCTGGAACTAAGTTGTCGAGTATGAACACGCGACCCACCACGCGCCGCGCGCCGCAGCCGCGATCGGGATATTGTGATCATTTATAAAGATTGCAGGAGCGCCGGCCGCGGGTAATGCGGAGAATACCAAATAAGAGAGAGGTAAAGGCTTTAAGGGCTCGTTACATTATGCATGAAATTTGTGAACCCGGAATATGTTCAGCGCGCGGCGGACGGGATAAATCGAAACGCACTGTCGACCAATAGATATGAGGTTGTGGTGCGCTTGCCGCTCCTAATGGATGGGGGTCCTCTCGTCTCGGCGCTGACGCTCTACCGCTCTACATCTTCAAGTAGTGACAAGGATTAAGGCGCCCTCCAAAATAAATTATTGCTACGACAGACAGACTGGTAGAAGTTGATGGCTTAGTGCCTCGAATATCATTACGTAGACGGATACAAAATGGATCTTAAATGCATAAAGATTTTAAATAATGATCTTATAAGCTCGCTGTGTTGGAACTTGGAAGGCAGAACCCGATATGCTGATATCGGTTACAGAAACGTTAACATTTATTTGAATCGCTTATTGAATTACAAATGAGTCAGCGATCGGCCGCGCCGTGATTTACGACTCTACAAGTACCTAGCTAGCTAGGCGCTCCGCCCGGCTCCGGTCGTGCCGCGTGCTCCTAATCATACTCCTTGAACCAAACTGACTATAGGTATCTACCTATGTTGTCCTTTTCACTTTAAGGTGCAGGCACATGTAGTAAAATAAACAAATTAAAAACAAATACTTAAGACAACCAACAACACATAATGTTGATGTCGGTTGAAAAACTAAAATTCAAGAAGATCAGGTACATACCTACAACTAAACTAACAAACGGATGGTGTCGAGCCGGGGGCAGGTGATAGTCGGCCGCCGGCGAATAGTTCGGAGTTTCGGAGCTCCCGACAGCAAGTTCCTCCACTCAACCTGCCACACGCCCACAGAGCATTGCTGTTCGTTAGAACTACAGGTTCTCTTGTGACAGGACTTATAGCAACCTATGAAGCGATATGTAGGTAGAACAAATCGACTTTACCTAACTTGCTCGTGTTAGTCAAAGTTCATGTTATGGTATTGTGGGATTCTTGTACGATGCGGGCCGAGGTTGGAGTGCGGAGAGGGCGAGCGGGGCGAGGGAGGGGGACAGCTCTCGACGCGCGGCGCGCGGAGGGCACTTCGCTCGAGCACCCATTCATAGGCGTATTACCGATAAAATATATTCGCCTCCTTCGACACGACATTTAATATTAGACGACAACGTTCCGCAAAAGATCGAATATTCTCAGGAAAATAAAAGCTGCTCTATCGGCGTCGCCGTCCCTTCGATTAACTACGTTGTTGTAGCAAACTTATATTGATCACAACATGGCCGCCTTACGCCTCACATTCGAAACATTTGTGTGGTTTTCTGTGTCTTTCATCACCTTCAGATTTCAAAGTTGCCGTCCACTAACCTGGCGTTTTCGATGATTGCAATGACTTTCTATAATTCCCTCCTCCCTACATAATTCAGCGGGAATAATAATAAATTCTCGCTTTCGTTCCGGCATCAGCGCTTTCTTGGCACGCAGTCAAAGGAGGTCTCGAAGTTTTTCAGTGATTTGGACGCATTCACACGCGAGAGGGCGCGGAGAGCGAGTAAAGGCGCGCTAACGAGAGCCGCCGGAGCCCTGGAGCACCCTCGAGCGACGCCTAACTACGTATTGACTGGCGCTAATTGCCGGCAGTGCCACTCGCACGCCGCGCGCCGCCACAATCCCCAGTTAGTGGCGACTGTTTGACAGCACAAGTCTTTGTAATCTTTTTTTTATTACCTAACTAGCTGTCCGTCGCTGTGTTACCCGCGGTCCCTCGGGAAAACTTCACTTTCTCGGGATAAAATATAGCCTATATTCATCAGGCATAATGCAGGATTCTAATGGTGAAAGAATTTTGCAAATCGGTCCAGTAGTTTCGGAGTCTATTCAATTCAAACAAACAAATATTTCCTCTTTATAATATTAGTCGACTCTCAATCCGAAGGTCGTGGGATCGAATCCCGGCCGTGCATCAATGGATTTTGCGTTTCGTAAAATTTATATGCGCTTTAACACGAGCTCTGAACGGTGAAGGAAAACATCGTGAGGAAACCAGTTAGTATTCTTACAGGCGGCGATGGGCTTGCAACCTGTCACGTATGGAATACTAACTTCTGCAAGATGTGGGCATGTATCAAATATGTATTTGTACATGCCTCTGACTACCCCCTTAGACATCTTCAAAGGATCTGGAATATAAAGATCTGAGAGAATGTCTACCGCGCCTTGGGGATACAGTCGTGACCCTGTTTACGTTTTACGTATAATATTAGTGTAGATAAGAGAAACGAACTATATTTTATCAAACTGTAATTTCTTCCGGTAACCGGAAGCTGCAGTTTTATCAGATAGGTTTGACCGGTTGCGGCATGGCGACTGATCCGGAGTCTTCTGTGGAACAATGCCGCTGTCCCTTTTGTGCCCCAATTTCCCGACCTTTGTGTCCTGCAGGCGATCGCTCTCGCTCGCGTCTCGAGCGGCACCTCACCCGTCACGCCGCGTCACGCCGAGGCGACGTCAGTGACGGCTTCGCTGATACATCCCAGCACTGTTAAGAATTACTCGAGTTGATTATGACCGAGATCAGGGTAGTGATTCAGAGTTCAGCGGAATGCATTCGGTTCGGAATAGGTCAGCTGTTCAACCGACCGCAACCATTTACAATTACAGTGCAAGAAACGTCAGTTTTGGATCAATTCTTGCACTGTAAATGGTTGCGGTCGGTTGAACAGCTGACCTATTCCGACCCGAATGCATTCCGCTGAACTCTGAATCACTAGACAGGTATCAATGGTTTTTTTTTTTCAAAACTTAAGAGCTGTGTTCCTGATTTATGCCTGAAGGTGCTTTTGGTTTAGTCAATTTGATATTCTCTAATTTTTTAGTACTTAGTTTACTTTAAAGTTAATCTTGTTCATCAATGTAGAGTTAGGCTAGTACACAAGTGAGCGGCTGACGGGCCGCACCGCAGCATTAAGGTTTGTTGTACAAGTGGGGCGCCGGCGCCGCAACGACCTGTACAACTAAATAAACTAGTTAAAACTTTACAAAACAACCATTATATTTGCGTATAGAGAAAATGGAGGCAGTTTAAAACGGCCAAGGTCTTATACTCGTAGCTGTGCTGGTCCAAATAATTTTTGATCAATTTTAAGTTAAATCGAATGTAGCATAGGTATTTGTTTCTGTAATTTTTCTTGATCACTGAAACTGTCATTCGATGTCAATAATTTCCAATCTTTTTCCAATGAGCTTTGTGTCTTCTTCGGTTGTCAGATTTTTCTTAAAAATGAATTTGCTCGTAGGTATATTCATTTCGGATCGGATTGACAGAGTATAATCAGCCCCTGTGTCTGGCCTTTGTGGACTATGAGAAGGCCTTTGACTCTGTCGAAACCTGGGCTGTTCTGGAATCCTTGCAGCGATGCCAAGTAGACTATCGTTATATCGAAGTGTTGAAATGTCTGTACGAGGCCGCCACCATGAGTATCCGAGTACAGGACCAGCAGTCTAAGCCCATCCAACTGCGCAGAGGAGTGAGACAGGGAGATGTCATATTTCCGAAACTGTTCACAAGCGCGTTGAAGGATATGTGTTTAAGACTCTGGATTGGAAAGGTATGGGCATAAACATAAACGGCGAGCACATCTCACACTTACGATTCGCAGATGACATAGTATTAATGGCGGAGACGCTTCAGGAGTTACAACAGATGCTGGACGGCCTAGCATCAGCCTCGCGGGCGATAGGTCTCGGCATGAATTTGGATAAGACCAAAGTCAATAAACAGATTGATCCGAAACCTGTCGCTGTAAATGGTCACCCTCTTGAAGTTGTTTCGCAATACACATACCTCGGGCAGCCTTTGCAGTTAGGTAAAAGCAACTTTGAGAAGGAGACCAGGAGGAGGATTCAGCTGGGTTGGGCAGCATTTGGAAAACTACGTCGAGTCTTTTCGTCACCCATACCGCAATGTCTGAAAACGAAAGTTTTCAATCAGTGCGTCCTACCTGTCATGACCTACGGTGCCGAAACGTGGACACTCACAGTACGGTTAGTCCACCAGTTTAAAGTCGCTCAGCGAGCTAAAGAATGAACTATGCTTGGAGTTTCTTTGAATGATAGAATCAGCAATGAGACTATCCGACATAGAACCAAAGTTGTCGACATAGCTCAGAGAATTACCATGCTGAAGTGGCAGTGGGCTAGCCATATCTGCCAAAGAACCGATAACCGCTGGGGTAAACGAGTTCTTGAGTGGAGACCGCGACTCGGCAAACGTAGTGTAGGACGCCCTCCGGCCAGGTGGAGTGACGATCTGCTGGCAGAAGCTGGATGCGTCGAGCCGAGGACAGGGCGCAATGGCGCTCATTAGGGGAGGCCTATGTCCAGCAGTGGACTGCTATAGGCTGATGATGATGATATTCATTTCTAAGAAATGTCTAAAAATTCATTAATTATAAGAAGTTTCATTAAGTTCATTATTATTTTTTGCGTAAGAAGGATTCAAACGTTTAGCACGTTACGCGCTCACATTATTTGAATAAGTATTGCTGAACCTGAGGAGGTGAATACAAAGCAGGCATCGTCTATTCCAAAATTCCCAAAAGCTTTTCATTGTAAGAGATATTTCTTTTGTGACATCGTCGCTGAAAGGATTTCTCCTGTGACATATTTGAAGCGTAAAGCTCTGGTGTGATGCGACTGATTTCCCGCGCCGCAGCCGCACCGCAGTCGTACCGCAGCCGCACCGACCAAGCCCAGACTGGACTAGCAGGAAGCGCTCCCGTTTACTACGCAGCTCGTCGGCGCGGCACGGTTGCCTTCATAATAGCTCTTTTCATTAGTCCTGCAAACTGGGTATTACAAGCTTCGCAGTAATGAACTTCAGAAAGTTATCTTGTTGTACAAGCCAGCAGCCGGTGCGGCTTGCAGGCAGCACTAGGCACTAGGCCCACAGCACCTGAACTATGTTGCTGATGTGGCTTTGAGTAAATCACTTTAGACTTGATTTTTTTACTTTGACATACCCTGATGTATAAAATGAACTGCCAGCAAGGCGTTTGTGCAATTAATCACTAAAATAACCGATCAAAAGCCTGCAAAGAGCAGCCAAAAGTTTTTCTAACCAAATCGCCTAACTATAATCTGTCTGATCTGAAGAGATACAGTATCCTTGCAATAGCGCATCGCGACATCGTAGACAACCTTGAACTCCATAAAATTTTGTGAAAATGTCTACCGTACTACGTGTTTTTGGATGTACAGTCGCGATCCTGGTTAGGTAGGTACTGCGCGTGTATCCGGCACTCGCACAATAATATCAGCACAAACACATATTGCTCGAGTGTTACAGGAATTGCTTTCAGGAATTTGATGTGATGGAGGCAAAGTTGTGCGCTCACTCTATAAGTAGATGGTTCTAAACTAGCGGAGGCATCGCGTGTGAGGGGCGGGGGAGGGGGCGAGCGGGGAGCGGGGGAGGGGCGAGGCAGGAGTCAACAACACACCAACTTTTAAACTTTAATGATGTACAAAGTTAACGCTTCTACACTTTTCACTTTAAATTCAACTACCGTGCTTCTATGAATATTGTATTTTTATGCATTTGCTTAAAAAACTTGGTGCTCCCTCAGCTCCGCAACTTGCAAAGGGAAACAATATCCTCTTCAATGCCATATATTCGTTCTAAATAACAACTGGAGTTACTGCAAAGTTGCGATTACCACATAGTACCGTACCAATAAAAAAGAGAATAACACGAAATGATGCCCTAAAATTTTTATTCTCCGAGGATTGCCATTTCTCCAGTAAAACTTCAAAAATGACACCGTGCTGTGTGTTATGTGCCTGTTTATTGCCTTTTTAGGGTTCCGTACTTCAAAAGGAAAAACGGAACCCTTAAAGGATCACTTTGTTGTCCGTTTGTCTGTCTGTTAAGTTGTGAAAAAACCAGACTTGTAAGTTAACGCAAGAAAAGATACGGCCGTGTATGCCGCAAAAAAATGTATATTTCGACACTCATAGAAATCCATTTTCATAGAGTACTTCCCGTTGACCTAGAACTATGTTTAGCAAGTGAGTAGTCTTTTTTTTATCTTTTTTTAATTTAGGGACCTTGATCGATTTTCGAGCATGCCGGTCCCATAGGTCTCTCATTGCAAAATTATTCCTCCAAGAGCCTGAGGGTCTGTTGGTAGAAATGACGGCCGCGTCAGATGTCTGAGCGGCCAGCACACTCTGCCACGCACCCACATCTAGCAAAAGTAAGTAGTCTTAGACTACAAGTACAGAGAAAAATCTGAAAACTGTATACTCACATAAAATCAGGGCCTCCTCATTGGCCTGCCCTTATCCCGCTCATGCAGGGTCGGCACAACATGTTCTCTTTCTCCTCTATCACTCGTCATCTCCATATATCCACTCCTTTCTTACCCATATCTTCTTTCACACAATCCATCCATCTTTTTTTAGGTCTACCTCTACTCACATATCCATCCACATTCTCAGGGCCTAATGCAAGGAATAGAGGTCGATATTTTGAAGGGAGTTAACTGTGTCGTGTGGGGTATCGTATGAAAGGGCTTCATTGGCTCAAGCGTAAACGGATTTTTATGATGAATAGTTTTCTATTTATGACGAAAAATGAAAAAAAAATCCCGTCTCATGTACGAGTATAGCTACTACTATACTCTATATAGTAGCAAGCAATACTCGTAGTATAGTTACTACGAGTATTAAAAAAAAATCGTTTTTTTCAGACTTAGTCCATATTTTGTTAGTAGGCTCTTATAAACTATGTTAGTACTTGCTTAACCTAAAAATTGCTTATTTGATTTTGCATTCATTATTTACAAAGAGGTAGATTGGATGGGGATTAAAGTATTTTGCAATGTATTAAAAATGGTGTGATTCCATACTCGGTGAGGCAGAAGGCAAGGTGCCCCGGGCCGCGGCCGCAAACACCCCGTTCAAATATTGTCCGCCGCCGGCCGCAGCAAACAGCACCTGTTTGGGTTCAGCCTCTCAGGTGCGAGATAAATGACTGCGCTTATCATTTTAGGCAACCACGCGCTCGCGCCCAAGTATAGGTACAGGTACTTTTATAAAAAAAATAACATTGTAAACATTGAAGAAAAATCTTTTATATTTATTTTGTTGTGCTTATTATTAGCTAGCTTCTGCGTGCGGCTTTGCCCGCGTGATACCAACATTTTGATAGCCTATATGCTATTCAAAGTCACTATCTACGCCTATTCCAAGTTTCATCCAAATCGGTTCACTGGCGTGATTGCAACACAAACATACAAACATCTAAACAAACTCACAAACTTTCAGCTTTATTGTATATCATCACAATTTTTAATTAGCAACCAAAAAAAAATAAACTGTTTCGGTGTCTGTTACTGATCACATTTATGTAGTTATTAAACTCAAAAAAAGAGAAAACAAATAAACAAATAACCTTCAAAGGAGACAAGACTAGTCAGACATGGATTTATGATAGCTACTGCGGTTTAACTGACTGGGGATGAAACGAGAGCATAATTCGAATGAGAGTCTGTACGCGATTGTTGTCTATAGTACTAATTTGTACAGTTTTCATAAAATTTTGTTCGGTTTTGGTTGAATACAATCCTCGTCAAAGTCATAAAATAGCGGTGTTTATGTGGGATAGGTACCTGCATTTATAAAGAAACAAAGAGATCATCTAGATTGGAGAGGGACTGTCTAAGGGTGACCTGGCAGTTGGCACAGACATAGACTTACGAAATATTTTATAGGTCTGTGCACAGACACGAGCGCGGCTGGCCGCACCCGCACCCGCACCCGCTGCACGTCCATACCAGCACAGCACAGCACAATGTACACGCGCTTCTTATAAATAGCTGAGCTTTGATAAAGTTTTGCAGCTGCTGCGCGTATTTTACGATGGCTTTGTTTAATAATTTTATCCAAGAAATTTTTTGATTTAAACTTATTGTGGAATCTGGATTAAGAAACTTTACCTGTTAGAAAAGTTAACTTTACAGACGTATAAAGTTAACTTTTCAAAAAAATCATACAAATGTTGAAATTCGAAATTCAAATCTCATTACTTACCTGCTCAGCGGGAGTAGTCAAAAGGAACCTAAAGATTGTGGTTGCATATTATGCCAAAATATTTTTTTGAGAATAAAGAATAAATTGTTAGTATTATTCTAAAAAAACTTTATTAATTTCTGGGTGTAGTTCACTATTTTTCTCGCAGTATGTGTGGAAAGTAAAGTATTCGGGGTTAAAGCTGTCTTAGTCTTTGGCGCTCTTGAATCCCGCGCTGTCTCAGGATTCTAGTCATTAACTCAAGAATACTTCGATGCGCTTGGGACTCACTATGGCGCCCGTGACATAAACTGTTTTATCCTTTTTGTGAAATGTGAATAAAGAAATAAATTAAGTAAAAATACCAGAGCTGTACAAAAATAAGTACCAAGAATATTTTAAATTAATTAGAAGTTGTCATACAGTGCGCGTCATCTGATTCAAGCATTAATTACTATCAACAATCTAGCGGTCAGAGTGCCAATCGCCTCATCAATCAATTATGCAGATTTGCTCTCAATCACGTCGGACATGATGCATTCCATTGCAACTCCCCGGCCTGCGACGCGAGGAGTCAGCACTGCGCTGTGTGCGGTGCGGTCGGTGCGGGCGGTGCGTTTGTTTGGGAGAGTTTTGTTTCCGCAACAGCACGCGACAAACAATCGGGCCGAGGAGTCTCTCGGCCCGCGGCGGCATTGAGTGTTCCGCAACAACTTTATTAAAACTTTTCCCGCTTTTATCAATTTAAATGTTTCTGGAATGGTCGGCGGCGCTCGCGGACTCGGACGCGATGCGATCAAATCAAATTAATATCATTTGATGAAGCGGAGAGCGGCTGCCGACGCCAACTTTTTTCATTTCCAAGAAGCTGTGTGCTTACGTACCTAATTAGGGGTTTAAATGGATAGCGCCGATAAAACGCTACCTCTTTAGCTTTTAATGCCGTTGATTCATGGTTTCAATTTCTTAAATTAATGATAGCATCATTTCAATTAAATTGTCTTTGGTTATTGCTGTTGGTCTTTTTTTATTCAATTTCGACGATTTGCAACTCATTACTGAGCTATGTACTTAGTTATTTCAAAATTAGCGTTAATTCATCTGTGGCGTTCATCGATGTCGCTTAGGAACTTAATATAAATGATAAAAATTCGCAACTTGCTTGACACTTACAATATAAAAGAAAAATCAGAAGTTAAATAATTTTTCGGGACTATTCAAAAGAACCCATTTTTTTTCATTTTACGCTACGCGGTAAAGACCACGTAACAAGCAATGTGAAATGCGCTTACGCCGCTACGAAATGTCTGCATTGTATGGACTGCATCACAATGGACATTGTTAATACTACGAGAGATACTAAACTACTAATCATTTGTTTTGTATTAGTGCTACGAATTCCGATCTGGATGGATGTTGTCTTTCCGTGCCATAAAAAAGTAACATTCATTAATACGAGTTAGTATGTACGAGAAAGCGGCAATAATGCTCGCATGTGTCAGACGATAAGTTGACTTTTCTTTTTGCAAGGCAAAGCCTCTCTGACTTACATAGATATTCCCAAATGATTATGAGGGACAAGGATGTGAGCGTACTTGGGCAGTCTTTGGGTTATGGTCATAAGCTGCATTTTAGGTTTAACAATACCTAGTCTTGCCATAAATATTGTCACGAAGAAAAAAAATTTTTTTTTATTGCAAATAATATTTATTACTTTAACAGTGTGTTAGTTTAATACATAAATATAAAACAATTTAAAATATAAAAGCTTATTCGAAGTGATCTCCATTGGCTGCAATACAGTCCTTTAAACGTTGAGGCCAGTTATCAATAGAAGCACGCACTCTTTCCATGGGAAAATTCTTCACTGCCAATCGTATGGATTGTTTTAGGGACTCCAAATTACCATGGCGTTTAGAGCAAGCCATACTCTCTAAAACTGACCATAAATCATAATCCAGCGGATTAAGATCAGGACTAGACGACGGCCAGTCTTCAGCTCTGATGAAGTCCGAAACGTTCACTTCCAACCAAGACTGCGTGGACCGAGCTTTATGACCTGGCGCCGAGTCTTGTTGGAAGGACCATACTTGGTTATTGAACATGGTGTTGTTAAGGGGCTTAACTACCTTCTCAAGAATGGTATTTTGATACACTTGTGCCGATGTTTTGATACCTTTTTCACAAAAATATGGCTCAGTCACTCCTTCATAGCTAACACCCCACCAAACCATCACTGAAGTCGGATAATGCCCACGTTGCACTCTGTCGACTAATTGGCAAGCTTCCCTAAGGAAGCTTGCCAATTAGTCAACAAACAAAATGTAGTCCAGTACCTAGTGGTGAGGTCGGCACTGTCGAGCACGGCGCGCGCGGCCCGCAGCTTGTGCTCGCTGAGGTGCACCACGAGCGCAGGCAGGGAGCCTCGCAGCGTGGCGCACGGGTACTGCGGGTCCACCCCCCGCCTGACATAACACAGCTAGTCCAGTACTGCGGGTCCACCGCCCCGCCTGACATAACACAGCTAGTCCAGTACTGCGGGTCCACCGCCCCGCCTGACATAACACAGCTAGTCCAGTACTGCGGGTCCACCGCCCCGCGATTAACAATTAGTCAACAAAATGACCGTATTTATGCTCAAAGCCTTTGAGCATAAATACGGTCATTTTGTTTGTTAAAATGTTGCTCAATTGTAAAGATTTTCTCATCCGTAAACAAATTTTTTCTGTGACAAAAGTTTGCGTACCGCTTCAGTAGTTGTTTCGATTTTACCACCCTATTCTTTTTTAAATTATCAGTTAAAAAATGACCAGTGCGTCTCTTATAGGCTGCAAGTCCTAAGTCATCTTTTAAAATACGCGACATGGTTCTGGGTGCTATCTTCATCTCCCGAGATAAAATCTTTTGCTTTCGGACAGGATTTCTTCGAATTCTTTCCCTTACTGCTTTGACCACCTTTTTCGTACGAACACTACGTGGACGGCCAGATCTTTTTCTGTCACAAACAGAGGAGGTCTCATTGTACCTATTAATAGCCCGGTACACAAACATTTGACTAATACCAAGCGTATGGAGAGTTTTAAAAATTGCATTTGGCTCCATACCAACTTTGTGTAATGCAATCACAGCGATTCGGTTCTCTTTATCACCCCACTCCATTTTAATATCGCAAAATATTGTACAATGTATTGGCGCCAAACTTAGAAAACTCAATGAACAATCGTATAAAAATGACAGATTCCAAATTCAAATGTAATATCTTTCTTATTTTTAACTGTAACAGTATTTATGGCCAGACTAAGTATTATAATTAATATGTAGGTCTGGTACAGTTTTGAACTGTGATGCGAGCCCTTCCCTTCACACGCTTCCTTCGCACGCACCACGATCCACTCGCTACACTCTATCGCTAGATCTCACCCAATTGATCAGACAAGCTACTCGGATACCAGACCAAGATGGCCATAGAGCAAACTGCTTGGACCTTTTCCTGACTACTGATCCTGCAAGGCACTCAATTGCAGTTTCCGCTCCATTGGGTACGTCAGATCATTGCATGGTGAAATCCGTATCGATCTGCTCTCCTCCGGATGATAGCCTGAAGGGCACAAGGAGAGTTTGGCGATACGAGTCAGCGAATTGGGACGAGATGCGGCACTTCTTTGCATCTTACCCTTGGCGGCAGGTATGCTTCTCCTCCGAAGATCCGAGCTGTTGCGCAGATGCGGTTGCGGACGTGATCCGCCAGGGGATGGAATATTTTATTCCATTCTCTGACGTCCCACTTGGTGGCAAAGCTAGACCTTGGTTCAGCGCTGATTGTGCTCGTGCCGAGTCGCGTAAACAAGCCGCCTACCAAGCTTGGGTGAAAGCCTGCGCCTGCAAAGCAGGACCTCGGAAGGTCCGTGAGAAGAAGCGTTTATTTAATGCTGCTGCCAAGGCTTGCAAGAGGGTTTTGCGTAGGGCTCGCTTCGTTCATATTGGACGCATCGGAGCTAAACTAGCAACATACCCTCCAGGAAGTAAGCAGTTCTGGTCTCTGGCTAAATCAGTCGAAGGCAACTTCTGTCGTCCCACACTACCTCAGCTTCTGAAGCCAGATGGATCTCTGGCCCACACCGCTATAGAGAAAGCAAATTTATTTTCCGATCTATTTGCGAGCAATTCCCGTCTAGACTCCTGCTCTACTCAACCTCCAACCATCCCTCATTGTGGCACCACAATGCAGACGCTGAACATACATGCCAAAGAAGTACGCAGAGCACTTTTTAGTCTAGACGTGAATAAAGCCAGTGGTCCAGACGGTATTTCGGCGCGAGTACTTAAATGCTGTGCTCCTGAGTTGTCTTCTGTGCTAACAATTTGGATTCACCAAAGGTCGTTCAACAACTGACGCGGGTACTTTGCTTCTAAAGCACATCTTTCAAAGGCTTCATAGATTATGAAGCCTTTGAAAACTCACAAGACGTGATCGGAGTATTCTGTGATCTGTCCAAAGCATTCGATTGTGTATGTCACGAGACTCTGATTTCTAAGTTAAAATATTATGGCGTTCAAAATAAAGCTATAGACCTTGTCCAATCATATCTCTCCAATAGAGTCCTTAAGGTCGATGTAGGTGGCGAAAGGTCTTCAGGGTCAATTATTGACATGGGTGTACCACAAGGCTCGATATTGGGCCCGTTCTTGTTTCTAGTGTATATAAATGACCTCCCTTCTTTTGTAAAAGACATGTGTGACATTGTTCTGTTTGCTGATGATCCCTCTTTGGTTTTTAAAGTTGATAGATATAAAGAAGAGTACGATGATGTTAATGCATCTCTGTCTCTAATTTTAAACTGGTTTACGGCTAATAATCTCTTACTTAATGCCAAGAAAACTAAATGTATTAAATTTACTTTGCCTAACGTGGTTCACAAAGCAACAAAAATTGAATTAAATGGGAAAGCACTCAATCTGGTCGATACCGCTATTTTCTTGGGGCTAACTGTTGATTCCAATTTGCAGTGGGGGGCTCACATTGAAAGACTTGCAGGTAGACTGAGCTCCGCCGCATATGCAGTTCGTACGATTAGGAGATTGGCTGACGAAGAGACAGCTAAGATAGTATATTATAGTTACTTCCATAGTGTGATGTCATACGGTATATTTCTCTGGGGTAAAGCAGCCGATATTCAAGATATATTTGTTTTGCAAAAGCGAGCTGTCCGTGCGATTTACAAATTGAAACCACGGGACTCACTGAGACAACGTTTTAAAGAAATAAATATTCTAACAGTTTTTTCCCAGTACATTTATGAAAACATTTTGTATACTCATAAAAATATAAATAACTTTAGGAAAAAAAGTGATGTGCATAGCATTAACACAAGAAATAATAAACTTTATTTGCCTAAATTTAGATTAGAAAAAGTAAAAGGTTCTTTTATGGAAAATACGATACTTTTTTATAATAAACTTCCTGAAAACGCGACTAAACTGCCTATTCGAAGATTTAAAACTTACATAAAAAATACTCTTGTAAAAAAAGCTTATTATTCACTTAAGGATTATATTAATGATAAATTCGCGTGGCCTGATGTCGCTCTGCCCCTCGACGGCTGATGTGTCCTCAATGTCTTTGCTATCTTGTATTATATAATTTAAGCAATTGGTAGGTACCACCTAAGTTATCATAAGTTTAGATTTAAGATGGATCACCTAAAAGAAAGCTAGGCCCCAAACCGTGTTTGTTGCCCTGATTCTTCACGGTATTGGTCGCGAAGGAACAGGAGTAAAATCACCTAGTTTTATGACGTTTCAAAGGGATCCCAGCGGTCCTACTGAATAAATGCTTTTTGACTTTGACTTTGACTTTGACATGCCTGTTTCGCCTTACCAAAGTCCTGGAAGATTGCCAACGTACAGCCAGTTCCAAAAAAGGGAAGTCGAGCCGACCCGGCAAACTACCGACCCATCTCCATCACCTCCATAATCAGCAAGGTTATGGAGAGAGTACTTAATCATAAGCTGCTGACGTACCTTGAAGCTAATGACCTACTCAGTGACCACCAATACGGCTTCCGCCGAGGACGGTCCACTGGAGATCTTCTTGTGTACGTCACGCATCTGTGGGGAGAAGCCATTGAAAAACATGGAGATAAAGATAGATAAGATAAGATAAAGATGTTTTTATTTTTCTGTTAAAGAGTACAGTATCTTTGTAACATAAAACTAACAAAATTTTAAAACTAACCAAATTAATTATCTTAATACTAACAGTGCTTAATGTTTTTAAAGTTTTGCTATTTAGGTTGTTCAATTATAATTTTACAGGTGTTACAAAAACGTATCCCCCGTGCTAGATTTAACTGTGTTACGGCAGGATACACTTCTACCTCATGAACATGATCTATTAAACACGAAAAAGAGCAAACATTGAATGAATGAAATGAGTGAGATGAATGAAATGAATGAAATATTAAAACAAACTATCGTAAAAAAAAAACAAAAAAATATATAGTATGTTGGGATAAGGTTTCATTAAATAATTAATTAGTTACATATACATAGTTTGTAGGTATAGGCAATGATCTTTTAATTATTTTATACTAGATCAGTGGGTATAGGTACATATAGGAGGAAGATAAGAGTTATAATATTTTTATATATATATTTATGATAGTAATAGTAACGAGTGTACAATATGCAGAGGAAAAGATAATGCATAAGTTATTTAATAATCGAGAATAGGTTTTCGGTGTCATTGTAGTTTAATTCTTGCAAGAAATTATTAATCATTCTTGCACAAAGAAACTTAGTTTTGTTTCTTATTGATATTACTTTGTTAATACGATTGTATAGTAATGGAGCTAAGAATGTCAAAAATCGTTGTGCAAAGGCTGTCCTACAAGCAGGAACCTCAAATGCTTCGTGTCCTCTTCTACTCTCGACGTTATCGGTTCGCCCAGGATGACTGTGTAGTTTTAGTACAACGCACTTTATGTAGAGTTGACGCACACTTAACATCTGTGTTTCAATATAGAGGTCAGTCGTGGGGAATCTAAAGGGCTTGTAGTTTAGAACTTTTAGAATTGTGCGTTGAGTTCGTTCAAGTTTTATCATGGTTGTCTTCGCTGCGCCTCCCCAGACTGAGATTCCATAAGTTAATATAGATTGACACAGAGTTGTATATACCGTTTCACTAGTGTTGTTCTCTCTCAGATGGCGGATCTTTTTATAGATAGTAATGAGTTTTCTAATTCTTGTTTTAAGATGGTCAATGTGTTTTTTCCAATTCAGGTTGCTGTCTATTGCCAAACCAAGATACTTTATGTTGTCTGTAGCCGAGAGGGAGTAACAGTTGCAGATTGAGTTATCGATAGGAAAGCAAGTGTTGTCAACGACCAAGTCCTATCCAATCGGCTTGATCCCTGGCTTTACGTAGAGATGTTGCATCTCTATGCATCATGTACCGCATATACAATGGGGAGTGTTCTGAGGAATTGTTTGGACTGATTCCAGCCGCTGAATTCCGCCATCGTATGCAACGACAGCAATACCTATACCATCCATATCATGTGGATGGTTGGCAGTCCACAACTGTGCGGTTTTCACGCCAATTCCTGCCTCGCACATCAGACTTGTGGAATCAGCTGTCGCCAGAGGTGTTTCCAGACCGATACGACTTAGGCGCCTTCAAGAAAAGAGCCTATTCCTACCTCAAAGGCCGGCAACGCATCTGCAGTGCCTCTTGATGCTGCAGTTGTCTGTGGGCGGTAGCAATCACTTACCATCAGGTGTGCCACCTGCTCGTTTGCTCGCTCTTCCATAAAAAAAAAAAAAAAAAAAAAGTGTGGACTTTGACATTAAGACTAGTTTTAGGTTGACCATTGTCATTAATAGAGAAAGGTATATATTTAGTTTTATCAAGGTTTAGCGTGAGAAGATTGTTTTTTAGCCAATCAAAAACCATTCGCATACCATTTTCAGTAGTTTCTCGTACATCATTCCAACTCTCACCCCTGAATACGATCGCAGTGTCATCAGCGAAAGTTATTATTTTAGCATCTGGTATGATAATATCACAGAAGCTGTTCAAGTATACAAGGAAAAGAGTCGGTCCAAGCACAGAAGCTTGGTAGCTTGGTTCTAGCTTGTAAAGAAGTAGGGGCACTGAGACTGTACTGACTGGAGAGGCAATCGCTGTCTCTCTTGACGTCTCAAAGGCATTTGACAGGGTTTGGCACGCTAGCCTGCTGAACAAGCTTCCTGCGTACGGTTTATCTCCTGAAGTTTGTGCCTGGATATCCGACTTCTTGAGTGATCGATCCATCAGAGTTGTAGTTGATGGCTGCTTCTCGGACTATATGGCTATCGACGCTGGTGTTCCTCAAGGGTCTGTTCTCTCGGCGACTCTATTCCTGCTACACATTAATGACCTGCTTCAGCTAGGCATTTTTGGGTATGCAGATGACAGTACTGTCACCGAGAGATACATATCTAGTGCACGATCCACCAATCTGGAGGTATGTTCCCTGAGAGAGGCCATGGTTGAGCGGACGAATCAGACTCTTAGTTGCGTTTCCCGGTGGGGTGACGCTAATAGAGTCTGTTTTAATGCCAACAAAACTCAGGCATGTCTTTTCTCAGCAAAAAAGCGTCTATTCGACCTGGCTCCCACCTTCCAAGGTTTATCGGTTGAAGTAACCGACCACCTCACCCTTCTTGGCATAGAGTTGACGGCTAGCCTCAACTTTGGCGCCTCCATCGAGTCTAAAGCACAAACTGCGGCCAAAAAGCTGGGCATCCTAAATAAGGTCAAGCGATATTTCACACCTGGTCAACTTTTGACTTTATATAAGGCTCAAGTTCGATCTTGTATGGAATATTGCAGCCACCTTTGGGATGGATCTGCTAAGTATCAACTTGCTGCACTTGACTCGGTGGAGCGCAGAGCCAAGAGGCTGATAGGCGAAGACTATCTTGCCGAAGCAAAACTCGACAGTCTGAGCCATCGTCGTGAGGTAGCGAGTTTGTCGGTCTTCTACAGACTGTACTACGGTGAGTGTGCCCAGGAGCTACACGACCTTATTCCGCCTTCACCGTTCTTTTACAGGGACTTCAGACGCACAGCTGACTATCATCCTCACCTGGTTGATATTCCACTTATTAGAACTAAGCGCTTTCAAAGTTCTTTTATTATGCGCACTGCAAAAATTTGGAATCAGCTTCCCGCGTCTGTATTTCCGCTGAGCTATGACCCTGTTGTTTTCAAGAAGAGAGTTAATAGGCACCTTCTGGGTAGGCTCGCTCCATCGTAGACCTCATTCTTGCTTATGTTAGTTTCGAGGTCAAGAGCCGACCCATTAATCATAAAAAAAAAAAAACTTGAAAACATGCTCAACACGGCTCGTTGCTTAAAATTAATAATAATAATTCCTTATTTCAGGTAACTATAGATAAGTAACAAGATGCAAAATAGTAAAGCTAAGGCCCATGGAGTATATACCTTAAGGCAAAGTGAGCTCTGGCTTACGCCGCGCTCGCCACCTTCCTAGCCCCCTAGACCGTCTGATTGTGTGCTGGCCAGCCCGCGCACAATCACACTGAACGTTATTTATAAATGTATTTTTTGTTACAAAATAATACTCCTTGGCAATAAAATAAATCCGTAATCTAGTAATCCTCTACCGTATTTATTAGGGAACACGTAGACGAAATTTCATTAAAAATAATTAAACACCCAGCAAATGAAACTGCTTTATGATGAAGATTTAGAGGTAACTTTGTGATTTTTTTCTATCGAGTCAAATTAAGTCAATCGTGTTTCGACTCCCATAACTAATAAAAAAATATCCTAAACTATTCATTGTCATCAAAAAAATATAAAAAAAACCGGTGTTATTATGCCATAAAAATGACTTGACGTAGGTACAGTCAAAACGTGAGTGTTGCGACCTACATCACCTTAAAGCCTCAATTATATTTTTAAAACTAAGAACATGTTTTTCCAGTTACGACCAATCAAAGACAGGTGTCCGATGAACCAAATATTTAGTATTTGACTCCGGCAGGTCAGGAACCCATGACTCATATAGGTCGAGGGATGTTCTGCTGGATTGAAACTCGCACCATAAAGTTTAGGACGAGAAACCAACTTCTACACCTTGAGCGTAAAACCGCCCTTTTTAATGTAGTCTACTACATCTTCGGTCTTCACAGAGTAATGAACTCGTGAGACATACAGCTAGGCAGGGTTGATACCTTGGCTCGGAACCCGGATCAAGTTCCTGGAGTGGTACCACACCGGTTTCCGGTGCTTCCGTGCCTCCTCAGTAAACCCTTCCGGATCAATACATAGGCTGGCAAGCAAAATGTACGTGCAAACCAAGCTAGCGACACTATGCCATGTACCTTCCGCATTATTTAAGCGATAGCTCAGAGCGTGTGCGACGTCGTTTTGAGGAATTCAAAGGCAGTTCAGAGCGGAGCACCCAATTTGTTCGGAACTCTGCGAATTTTCCGCTCGATGAGCAGCTCCGCGCCGCACAGGAGCGGAATTTGTTTCCATTTTGAGTTGGAATAACTTTCCTTTAGAAGTTTCTGCTCAGACCACTTCCACACTTGTAGCACTTTCAGCTCTCCGAGCTCGTATTTAATGTTTCCTCGCTTAGAAACGGGGCTAATGTATTTTACTTTATTGAATAACAAAATTACCTCGATGTTGTAGCACTTATAAATTCATATATTCTTCAAAGATATAAATCCGTTTGATGTGTGACGCGATGTTGCGAAGGGATTATCAAAGAATATAAACATCTCAGCAGATGAGGGCAGGCGCGGGAGGGATGGGGGGCCGGGGGGGGGGGGGGTGTTATCGGCGATAAAGTAGCATTTTATGTATGCGCCCTCCGCCGATAGCGGCATAAATCAGCAGTCGCGGGCCGCGACACCTGCTCCGAGGACGACGCCGAACACTATAAATCGAACCTCACAAGAAATAAACTCGAGGAGATGGTAAAAGTGCGAGCTTTCATAAGAATCCAAGAATGACCACCACCTGAAGAAAAATCGTACAAAAGTTTCTGAATTCGACTTTGAAAATTTTTATTACGCGATTAGTATGATACGCAAAAGGCTGGGAGGAGGGGTGGGGATGAGTGAGGGTGGAGGGGATATCATAGGCCGATTTGTCACAATCGGATGGGACGTACCTTCTGCACTGATAAGAAATTACCCTGTTCTTGAATGTTAATAGTATGTTTTATTATGCAAGGATAAAGATTTTTGTGATTATTTGGAGCCGCAGGTCGCCGCAATGTAAATAATTGAACATTATAAATAATAAATCAATAATGCTGGACATTTCACACAGCATCATCTAGCCCCAAACTAAGCAAAGCTTGTACTATGGGAACCAGATAACTGATATACTACTTATATACTTTTTGTTTGTAAATACATCCATACTATCCATACTAATATTATAAATGTGAAAGTAACTCTGTCTGTCTGTCTGTCTGTCTGTTTGTTACCTTTTCACGCCCAAACTACTGAACAGATTAGGCTGAAAATTGGCATGGATAAAGGTTGTATCCCAGGGAAGGACATAGGCTACTTTTTATCCCGAAAAAATCCCGAGGGACCGCGGGTTACACCGCCGGAGCGCAGCTAGTACATTATACATAGAAACACCCAGACCCGAGATAAATATTAGGTAGCAGATCATACAAACATTTATCCCGTGGCGGGGATCGAACCCGCAACCTTCTGCGTCTCAAGCGGGCTTTCATCCACTGCGCCACAGAGGTCGTCATTAGCAGCATGAACCTGCTCTGCATCTGTGACTAATCGTCGTGGCGCGTCGCGTCGCATGCCGCTGACAGCTGTCGATCGCGACTAATTGACAGCCCCTCTCCCCCTGCACCCGGACCTGCACGACAGGAAGGAAACCCATCTAATGGAATCCAATCCTGCTATGTTCTTTATTTATCTTATAATTATTTCAAACAGCAACGAAGACATTTAATTATAAATAAATCTTTTTTGTGACACGTTTCCAGGAAGGGTCCGCTGAAAGCCAGCGGGAGACTCGCTCGCCGACTCTAATATGAAAAGTTTATTAATGGAGAATTATAATGTTAATAGTGAGGGTTTGTGGTCGGGCACGGAGCGAGCGGTCGCGGGCTCGTGCTGAGGCACCCGCAGCATTAGTATTCCGGCCGGAGCGGTTCGTTAGCGGCCGGCGCCGGCGACGTCAGCGTCGCTGTAAGCGGAGTCTTAATGAGCTTTCCATAATGTTAATTAAATGCTTCGAGTTTCAAAACTAACTTCTTGTATATTTCTTTGAATTAATTAAACACAAAATTCAGATCTTGATTGCTGTTTATGCAAGCCCATCCGTGCCGAGAATGACAAGCCAGCCACGACGCCCGACCGCTTTTTTATGTTCCTTCTGTAATGAACACTGAAAGCGATACAATTACATAAGTGAAGTATACGAGCGGTGGCGATGGCCGGACGCCGTTAAATTAACAACATCTAAACGCGCGAGTCGCGCTATAAACAGCCACTCGCGACCGCTCATTCCGAGTATTGTGCGAGAGCTGTATTGTTATGCACTAATGAACACTGAGTAGTGAGTACGTAGTAACCTACCCATAGTCAGCGCAGCGATTTTATCGGACAACTTTATAGGATGTGATACGTGAAATATCGATCACGTCGGAAGTTTGACTGACAGCGCAACAAAGCCTTAAGGAAAATCGCAAATTCGGAATATAATATCTTTTGAGTGAAAGCCAAAGGCTCGTATTGATTCCCGCGGGCGGCTGATGGATGCGCCCTCCAGGACGCGCCGCCTGCCTGCCGCTGACACCGAGGGAACTTTTCTTTTGACGTGTGTTCCGTCAAGATGCTCACAAACTCCGCGATGTTCCATAATGGAATTCAGCAGCCCGGCGATGCCACCGCCGGGCGCAACAAGGGTGAAACAAAAAGTAGTTAAACTAGAACGATAGAAGGTTTATTCCGTTTAGCTTTCCCGTAAGTATGAAGGTACCTAAAGTCAAGAAAGTCGAGGTGCGTACTATCCCTCTCGTCCTACACCAATAGTATCGTAGGGTTATCTCAGTAATGTAATGAGACCAGATGAAACTGCCAGTGGGTAAGTGTAGCAGAGGTGTTATTTTATGAAGGTTTGCGCCATTGAGGTTAAACGTGCAGTGAGTACACGCGGGGCTAATGCGCTAGTCATGTCGGCCTCCAGCCGGCAGCAGCCTGCGGGACCGGAGACCTCGTCACTACCAACATTATTCAGTTTGAGCAAAGTACGAACAACTACAATAAACAAAGATTTTGTTCGGACTTCAAGAACATGCAGGTTACCTACAGGAGTTGATTGAGACATTTACGTAGTCACAGTCAGCTGCCTATAATAGTGCCCATGACAGGCCAACTATACTGACCAAGTTTATAAAGGCTCGACAAGGGAAGCTAAGTTAGCGTCGTAACTTTTTTAACTTTATTACCATGTAAGCCAGACATTTTGTTCTGCCCTTTATAGGAGCCATCCGCTGCCAGGCAGCACAGCACCTATCTGCCTGAGGAAACATTCCCCTCCAACATAACAGTTTTGAGTAAGAGCTTCGTCGAAGTAAACTTTCAAGAGATAAAACTAATTTCAAAGATTTGAATACGTTAATGTAACTGTTTAACCAATAAATCAGGAAGTTACTCAGAAGTGTAATTTTCATTCTGATTCGAAGTATAAATTACGAACACCGAACAAGTAATAAAACTCCACAAATGAATACACAAAGTTTCCACAAGTCTTTTAAAACAATTTACTCGGAGGGCGTTGCACAGTGCGCACGGGGTGGGGGGGGGGGGCAGGGAGAGGGAAGGGAGCACCTTCGTTGAGCGGCGTGCTCACTCACTGAACATTTTTTAGGTCATGGTGCTAAAACAGTCATAGTTTCTAAAAGAGTCATGACTTCGAAACTAAACGATATTATGTTTGTACGTTGTTACCTGGTAAAGCACTCGCGTAGTCGTTCTTGATGGATCGGAAGTTAAACAACGTTCTAAGCACTCCGTAACTGGATGGGTGACCGCCAGTGGCATTTTAATCTGAGCGCTTCCGTGGTTCGGAGGGCACGTTAAATTGCCGGTTCCGGGTATTTAACTCGTTAAGCTATGACGGAGGCCTAAGACGGCCTATAAACTCCGCCACCAGAGTTGGCCACTGACTCATACGAAATTTACCTGGTAAAAAAGTTGAAGAACACCTGGTGTGTATTCTAGGTACATATACTTACATAAGTACCTAAACCTACCATATTCAAAGTAAATAATGTATTTATCTTTATCTAATGTACTCTAATGTTAAATATCTCGTAATCTGGGGTTCTAAAACCTACTACGAGAGGAATATGTGCGAGCGGGGCCGAGGGCGCGCGCGGGTCGGGCGCGCCGTGAATTATAATCAGTTTTATGAGCGGCGAGGATCCCGCGAGGGACGCGATCGCCAGTAAACGTCCATTCCGCAACTTTTTGTTTCGTTTTAAGGGGATAAGTGGACGGATGTCGGCCGAAGTGATTGCGGTACAACTGAGATTAATGGCCCTTACGAGCGGCTCGCTCGAGGAGGCTGCTCCTGAATTATAATGTAGGCTTTGTTTGCTCGGCGCACTTCGTGAGCAGCTAATAAATGTTCATTATGCTGTACTTTACATTGCTCTCGGAAAATACGGGACTAAACTGCAGCTGTGACTTCTTACCTTAAGCATTTAATGGGTTATCTTGAACGCTCTCTTAGCGGCGATAAGGAATAGAGCCCTCGTCTCAGCAGCCGACGCCGACGATAGCAGATAGGGCACGTTGCCGCCGCGCGCCGCCGCCGGCACCGCGGCCGCGCGAGCATGCTCGGCGGGAGCACCGACGATACTTTTGTCAAAATTTTCAAACATTCCATTAGAAGAGTTTTGAAGTCTCTCGTCAATAAGATGCCTCGTCCAATGACCGTCCCCCGCCGCGCCGCCTGCTCCGCGTCCGGTGCAATATCGCCTGCTGACGACGTTGATGTTTTCAGATGAACACACGAGCAACTCTACAAAAAGTAGTAGGAATAAATCACAATATCATTGGGTTTCACTAAAAACTTTATTAAAACTGGGCTACTGATTAGAAGACATCACAAACACACTCACACACAGTGTGTAGAGCCGCTTTGTTTGTGATGTTTAAAACATATTTATTTGCATGCAGCTAGCTTATTGCTACATCGATTCTCATAATACTGTTGCATAAGCAATAGTTAGTAGATATATCAGAATCAATGCAAGAGACTTCACATTCAACCACCAACTAATAAACAAGTATCCTACACCATGAAGACATTTCAATAAATCGCCCCGTCAGGTTCTGGATTCTAGTGGCCTAGTGTTTGTAAGTAATCTTGTTTCTACAATACCTACCTAATAAGCAAGGAATTATTTTGCAGTGACCGATAAAAGTGAATACACACATTTCAAACACTGGAAGTCAATGCGACAAATCCTGTGAAAAAGAAGAATATATTTTTTTATAAAACAAGCTGAAAACTGCCATGTTAAACCTATATTTTGTGACTACCTGTACAGTCAGCATCAAAAGTAGACGATCTTTACTTTAAGTTTTTCCCAACATTTCAACAGTATGTGTTCAGTTAAAGGCGCGGTGCGTCCCCATTAGTAACATTTTTCCGCACCGGAGTCCGTACATCACGCGGACTTGTTACGGCTAGTGTGGGCGAGTGGAGGTTTGCTTCGGATCGGACTTCGGTGCTGGATCTGATATACATATTTTGGTCCAAGCATAATTTTTTAGGATTTTGTTAGAGTATTGTTTATGCTTAAGATCCCTCAGTATTTCCTTATTGCGATAAAGTTCTAATAAATTGGCAAGTAAGCAGTTATGTTTCTTGCGAAGCGTTCGGGATGTACCTAATATTTGTATTGTACGGCGAGTGTGTCGAGCCGAGCCCCTCCCGCGTGGCTTCATCTCTTTACGTGCTTCCGCTCGGATGCTGCGCCTGTTCCGCACACGGAGATAATACCTCTTCCAGCGATCGCCCCGTTCGAGGCTTCCGAGCATCACTAACAAAAATCTAAGTCAGCGAAATTAACTTTTTGTAATG
This sequence comes from Epirrhoe alternata, assembly GCA_963565295.1. Classification (NCBI taxonomy): domain Eukaryota; kingdom Metazoa; phylum Arthropoda; class Insecta; order Lepidoptera; family Geometridae; genus Epirrhoe; species Epirrhoe alternata. The sequence continues at coordinate 13,206,991 of OY751383.1, read as the reverse complement.
ACTAAACCCCAAACATTCAGATAAATAAATTGGATTGGGTTTAAACAATAATGTTAGTTTATACTCATTTACTTAGCATCCAAATAAAAACCAAATAATACCGGGCCATCAGCTATTTGTAACAAAATCCTGACTAAAACCTGTGCTAAAACGCCTTAGATAAGATAAGGTAGGTAGGTAGTAGGTACTTTCTACGGAAGAAGCGAAAATCCTACGACAATAAATTGTAACCACCGGATACGACTTACCCCGTATTTCTCCGGAAGATAAAATAAATTATAACCTGTACATTACGCCGGCACGCCTCTGGCACGCCGTATAAAGGGCACGGAAACTTCCACATCGCTATTTTGATATCTTCAATGTCGATATTATACCTTCATTCGGTTTATAACATAGCACATTTTTTTAGAACGTACATACCATACTAAATAATGCGCTAAAGAAGAGGCTCGCAGCCCATATTGTTAACACCAATCTTATCAGAGTTTCAATTTAAATTCAATTTTAATGTAAGTATCCGTAAAAATTGAACTCCTCTGAATCTTGTATGCAAGCCGGTCCTCCAGCGCTAGTATTTCGCGGCGGCTGCGCTATGTCAGCTTTAAACTACACAAACCGCTATAATATATGTCCTAAACAGCTGCCATACAACAGGGAGCCAATCACAGGTGTACTGTTTACTGGTACACACTCCGGCTTTAGGAGAATCGTCTGATCGTCACGGGTTCGAATCCCGTTGGAATCGAAAATTTTGATAAGACTTTTCATTTCTTAATTAAAAGTATTAAGTTTCAACCTAAAAGCTACTATGACTCAAACAACGATTACACGCATTGGGTAATTAGAAGTAATTATGAGTCATTATCTATATTTCTATACCTATTTCAGGCACCAGTCTCTCACAAAACAGGTTTTTATATCTACAAACATTTTGGATTTTTAATGTATTTTTTTTAGATTCTTTATGTGTATTTATTTGTAAATTTTGTTTGTTTGTGAGAGAAAATAAATAAATTTATTTATTTATTATTATACCGGGACGGGGTAATACCTATAATTGCGGCCCAAAAGCAGCGTTTATTGAGTAGAAAATGTCCTTTATTATTATAAATAAAGTTTATTTTGTACTCAAATTAAACCATTAACATTTTTCAGTACACAATACAGTGTAATGTAATGCGGCTTCCTTAATAATATAAATAGAGTGATTCTGCGTAATGGAGGCGCGGCGAGTCAACGGAGCGGGGTGCGATGAGTCGTAGTGTAGAGCGGGACGTGGCGGGGCGCGGCGCGGGCGTCGGTGGTGCGGAGGAGCTTCATTCGCGGGAAGTGTAACGATAATGCTACGATTAGGGCCCGCAGCGGCCCACGAGCGATCCGAATGCCCGTCGAGAGTTACCTTACAACGCCAAATTACTTTCCAGTTAACACCCTTTCCAACCCACCCTTGATAGAGGTATTGTTCTTAAAAATACTTTGAGAATGCCAAGCCTTACCCTCCACTGGTGATGAAATTGAAAATGAAAAAATATTTTTTACAGTAAAATAAGTTATAAAGGTTGCATAGAAAAAGGTTGACAAAGGAAGGACTTATTTTACAGTTAAGACCCCCCGCAGACTACAGACTTTCTATCGGCCGATAGTTGAGACGGGCTATACTTCTCCATACTACTCGTAATTACGAGCCGAAGTATATTCCGTCTCAACTGTCGGCCGATAGAAAGTCTGCAGTGTGCGAGGAGGTTAAAGAAGGATTATTTGTAAATTATCTGTCAGCTTCCTCACTAGGCACAGCCTGTATACGGATTGTATTGTGTTTACTGTCGTAGCATTTATATCGAATTGGCCATTGAGATACTGGTCAGAGATGGAATACTGGAGCTTGACTTTTAGTTTTAAGATGGATCACCTAAAAGTATGATAGGCCCCAAAACCGTGTTTGTTGCCCTGATTCTTCTCCGTATTGGTCGCGAAAGAACAGGAATAAAATTAGTTCTTAAGACTATTTTAAGTGATCCCAGCGGTCCTACTCAATAAATGCTTTTTGACTTTGACTTTGTTTTTGAGATCTTATTTTAAAACAAATTGAGTTTGGATAATCTTAAAATAAAGCCAATCATAAATACAAACAGAAAACCTCGGTAATGAAGCATTTCTGTATCAGTGCGCAGAGGAACGTTTTACTTTTACTGGCGAGGTGAGCGCCGCTGCCGCCGCCGCGCCAACTCATCCCATTAGTTAGAGGCTCGGTCTCTGGAGCCAATTAGCTTTATTCGAGAAAAACTCACAAAATACGCGCGAGCACGTGTCACGTGGGCGCCTCACACGCGATGACGTCACAAGAGACAAGTCCGAGCGTGTTATACGAACGAGTGAAACTAAAGCCATCATTTCTGTATTTATTCCGGAAATTCATCTTCATAAAAACATCCCCCACGCGCGCCAAGTGAGAGCGTTATGGTTTATGAATGTAAACGCGAGTGAGCCAGAAAAAGCTGCTGTACGACTGAGTGCCGGCAATTATCTCGAGGACTCCGCTGTGTTGGGGCACTCCCGCATGTCGGCAGTACCAAATTGTATTAAAGTGAAACTGAATAAAAAGCTGATGCTATAAATAAGACTTTGTTGGTGCAACTAAATAAATATGTAAATAAGACTTATTCATAGCATCAGCTTTTTATGGCCACGGGAACACGAGTACAACTCATGTGTTAAAATACTTAATCCTCACCGCGGCCGGCGGAAGAGTTATAATGAAGTTATGGCTTCGTTAGTGTAAACACCTTGTGTTGTGGCTAGCGCGCCTTGGGATTTCGTACAACCCTATTTATTATGCGTTCCGCGAAACAAGTTCGTGAAAGTTTTACTCAGTGATTGTAGGAATATGGGGCTGACGGCTCTTCGGTACACTTGGTTCGCGCGGCGCCGAGCTCGCCGTATGGCTCACTCTGCGTTACGTATTTGGGACGAGAGTAAATTATTTATGCTTATTAAGAAAGTTTTTCCAGCGAGTGTTTATATGCGGTAAGGAGCCGAGGTAGTAGCGAATGGTGGGCTCTCGAGACTGCGTTCTGTCGCCGAGCGCAGCAATTAGCGCGATCGCAATTTGTAATGCCGCGCAAAAGGCCGCCGTCCGGCCCCCGGTCTGTAGGGCCGCCTGCGACAATACTTTCACTTAAAGCGCAGTTTCTAAGCAGAGGATTATACTTTATTACATTTTGAAATTAATAATAGGGCGACGTCAAAGGGCGTCTGCCACACGCCGCTTCTTCTATGCAAAGTGAATTGACATTCATACATTATTCATGCATTGCCAAAGCTAGCCTAGCTAGCGTTACTATATACTAATTATATATCCAGAATGTAATAAAACCAGATTAATTGTAGTTTGTGCAGTCCACACGCGAGCAGCCCTCGCTCCTGCCGCGAATCAATGGCTAAATAAAGCGCTTCGCCGCCGCAAGCCAGCTGCTAGCCGCGTTCACTGTTCCCTAATAGCTCATACTCTACCATGATAATAAATGCCTGCCCTCTTTTCGTCTTGTATCTCTGTCACTTCTAGCAGTTATTTATTTCTACATTTGCCATTAGGTTTTTACTACCGATAGCACTTCTGTTTGAGTACCATTTCTGCTCCTTCAATATAAGCCGTTAACGCTGCGCACTACAAATCCCGCGCGAGGGAAGCTGTCGGCGATTGACTCTGCGATTGTTGTCATAAACTGTTTATAGTTCTCTCTCCTCGCCATATCCTCGCAGCTTGTCAGTAAATATGTTGAGTGCGGCCTGGCGTCGCACCCGCGTGACGTCACGCGGTGTAGTGCTGGCCTCTGCAGCCTCCCGTAGCCTGCCACCTGCGACACCAAGATATCTTAAAACGTACAAATCCTGTAATAAAAAGATTGTTTAATGTGCATTCCGGCTAGAGCTGCTGGCGACCATTCAACACCCATACTATAATATAGATTTAATGTCAATATTGATTGCGTCGGTATCATATTTAAAATTCTAAAAGTGAGTTTCCAATAAAAATAAGTTTTATCAGAGGGAAAAAACTGTACTTGATGAAAAAATCCTTAATTTGTTACAAGAGCTATAAACTACAAGAAATCTTGCGTGTCCATTATTTGCTAATGCTCAGCTGTAAGAATCAGCAGCTCCATGAGGGTGGGTGGCTACTGGAAGGTGCTCTACACTGCCTGGGGGCAATGTAGAGCACCTTCCAGTAGCCACCCAGTGTGTGCTGCCAATTCCGTGCATTGAAGCAATTTGCCGGCGCCTTCGCCCGCCGCGATTTACTGCCTTTGCAGGCGTCCGCTCGTTGTTCGTACGTACACTGTGCGTAAAAGTACATTAATCTTTGCGGAAACAACTATCTCGCCGACACGACAAGCCATTGCAGCAAATAGCGCATTCCGACGGGAATCTATTTATAACGAAGTGACTCTCGGTGAAACAGGAACATTCTCGTAGAGAGATAAAACGTTGAGACATTTGTCAATGTCCGCTTTTGAGCATTATGAGTGCAGCGTCATGTCTCCACCGACCGCCCGCGCGCAAGGCTAGCGAGGGGCACCACATCGGATCGCACCGCACCGCACCGTACCGCACCACACCTACATATTTTAATTAATAACCGAGAATCTGTTACCTACTCACATTTATCTTTGAACAAAATTGCTATACCAGATAGGCTTGTACATTCGATCGAAGGTGTTGTACAAGAAAAACTGTAAGCTAATGTCTTGAAAAAAAGTGCAAGCTTAGCAGGAGTTCACATGTGTTTGAAATCTCACCGAAAATCCTTAAAAATCACGAACATGTTTTATATATTTGCGGCTGTTTTTTCAACGAAGCTGGGAGCTTTTTCTTGGGAAAAAGTTCGCTTGTATAAGCTGACTTTCTGATTTGATTCAAGTCTAAGATAACAGATGAGCAAACGGTAAGTATAATGACAAAAGTGTCTTTTATTACTACCAAGAACTGAAACAGGCCGGCGGTGTACCTACTGGTATTAAATATTAGGAAAAAAACGAACGCAATTTATGGTCCGCGTTAATTGCTTACAAAAATGAACTTTCGTGTCCGACAGCTCAGCGATGTGGCCTTAATTTATTACTGGCTCTCGGCTTAGCTAACTGGTGGCCATCTTCCTTGTGGATAAAATTGATTTTTTAAGCTCGCCCGGAGAGGGAACAAGTGTATTTTAAGATTCGAACATAGCTTTCCAAGGGACTATTTATGATTAAATTAAAAACATACACCCACGTAATATTCTCACATTGAAATTGGGTCAGTAGTCTGATACACATTATCATTTTCATCCAAGGTTTATAGTGCAGCTGGTTGTATTATTAGATACCTAGACAACATCATAACTCCGCTGAGTCGGCGCAGCCCTAGCCGCGGCTCACGCTCCTAAATAGAACAATCGATGGTCGGATTGAAGCGAACCGCATGAATATCACGTCGGCACCGGCGCACTCAACCACTCACAATGACTGGAGACCCCACCACACTACATCTACCTACATGCTACAACACACCTAACTCTGAAAAGCCAACTACTAAAGCCGTGACCATGATCACTTCAAATTGCCTTAAGATATTATTAAAAGTAACTATATGGGCTAACTTAACACTAACCTAACTGCTCCAGATAAAACCAATCTTAAAGAATGAATGAATGAATGAACACTTTATTGTACACCAAAACAACAACGAAAACAATACATTAGAAACATTTACAAGTTCATTAGTACAATGGGCGGCCTTATCGCTGAAAGCGATTTCTTCCAGGCAACCTTTAGAATACAAAAAGTGAACACGATCTTCTGAATGCTGTAATAGATAGATAGGATGCACCTACATAACGTAACGAATATAACGACCCTCGCGGCAATTGTCGGTTACACCTGCAATTGACCGATTCGGATGGGATCACGAGCAAGTTTTAATTTAGTATCGAGCGTGGGATCCTATACAGTGCACAATGGTGTATTCTGTGTTCACGGGTAATTACAATTGCTTTTTCCGCGCGCCATTTTCATAGCAATTGTAGGTATGTGTTACATAGCAAAAAAAATGTGTAGGTAGGTATGTGTTACTATATTCAAAAATAACTATGCAAATCGCATCCGACTATGGCTTAACCAATTTATGCTATTCGTAGAGAAGGCCGCGGTAAACAGGCAGGAAGCCATCGCGCTGACGCACTCGGTATAATTTGCGCAGAATAACGACAAGACTTTATTTCTTGGAAATCCGCCAGCGGAAGTGAAATTAACAAATGACATTTCGGAAGTAAATACTTCGTGTCGTGTGTATCCCCGCAATCCAATAAGGAGTAGTGCGAGCTGCCTTCTCCAACTTTCTCACCTAACCATTAGGTACTGTGATAAACCCCCAACTAAATGCTGCTTAAATAAAGATGCTGACCTTATTTGATCCGAAATGAAAGCATTCGGATGCTATGCTGCAACTCGGGTGTGCAGGAAGTGGCTCCGGCGGCGGCGGCGCCAAAGTAAACTCCCAACAGTTTGTAACAACCCTTTCATTGAAATAAATAGTCCGCTGGTTTCCGCTTCATTCGCTTCAAAATTTTTCCAACTTAGAGCTAAAACTTAATTATGAACTCAGCCTTCCTTCATGTTCTGTTTATTTTATTGTCAGACAATTTCACACGTTGATACTTCTATTCTCGTTTATGTAGCTTTCAGTACAGAAGTAGTAAAGAAACACAATTTTCTTTATTGCCGCAGTAACGAGCTGCTCTGGCATCGGCGCCGACCCCGCGCGGCCGAGTGTGCCCGCACTCACTGGCTCGCATCGCTTCCTGAAGCTGAGAGGCATGCATCATTATGAGATCCTCAAGCAACTGTTCCATCGCAGAATGGTCGTCAGCGAGAGACGAGAGCACTGAGCGAGTGTTTTGATATAGGACCCAGTGTCCAAATAACATCCATGCACAGCGTATGTAGTCCCGACCATTAAACGGCTGTTGACCCAAATGAATGTTTGTATCCCTGCAAACTAGCTCTCTGCAACTGCTCGGGACTCGTATCCTGTTTTCAGCGAGACTTGTTTGCATTAAAGCTGTGACCTAGAAGAAGAAGGAAGTTATATGTATAGTATAGGCGAGGCGTGCGGCGCGACACTAGCGAGTCAGCGATATGTATGTAGGTACCTGGTGCTGGAGGAGTCCTCGATAGGACTAAATTACTTACTAGCTATTGTTCTTCTGTTTGTTTGAAATGAATAGGCTCCGAAACTACTGGACCGATTTGAAAAATTCTTTCACCAATAGAAGCCCACATTATCCCCGATGAACATAGGCTATGTTTTATCCCGGGGAAGTGAAGTTTTCCCGAGGGATCGCGGGTAGCACCGCGGCGGACAGCTTTAATATATAGATTATTTAGCATGGTTTATCAAACTGTAAGCATTAAAAAAAATATAAGTTATTTTTAAGCTTAGATAGCGATTCTCTGTCCTCATATTGCTGTTTCAAAAGTTCATGTATGTAAAAGTTATTACACGCTACTTTTAACATTTTATACGAAGTCTTTGATCTGCCTCCAACCTTCTGTAATATAATTTATGAACGAATCAAAATGTATGGTTCCCTAAATAAATATGCGTAATCGGATTTGAGGCTCTTTCTGAGTTTCGTCAAAGAACATTATTACTTTCAAGCGTTCGAGTGTTTCCAACGTTTCAGCAGATTACTCGCGCTGTAATAACGTGCCGGAGCTTTCGGGTAATTTCAGATGAAAAGATTTCAAGTTCCACCCGAAAGGGGGCGGTAGTAGCTGTTGTGGTGTTCTTTATATGGCACATCCGAGTCGAGGAGCTAACTGTCGGAGGCATAGAGACACTCTTGATAATAATTGCACCATTCATCGAACATCCTATCTTTCAGCATATTGAAACCCATTTTAAAGTAAACTTAGCAAGCAAAACATATATACATATATCATCATCAAATTTAAGAGCTCAGCTCTTGTCAGTACAATGATGCAACTTCCTCCACCTCTCCCTTTCCAATGCGGATTCCTTTACTTCTTTATACGACATGACAGTTATCTTTACATATATACCGTGTAAAAAATGAGTGAACGCTGATTGTTTATAACTTTGTTTTCTGTTATGATATCGTACCAGTTTATACCACGTCTGAACACTAAATCTAGAGTCCAGCCAGAGCTGCCCCGTCCCCGTCCGACCCAGCACTCGCTGTCTTGCAGTGCACTTTGCGCCGACATTGCAAACATACAATTTATGATTGAGACATGATTCGGCCAAGTATTATAATACAATAGCGTCAAATAACAAAAAAATATGTACCTAAGGATTTCTTTTCAGCATAGCTTTTTCACGGCAAAGAATGTGCTACGACGTTTCGCGTAGACATGCTACGAATAAACGTAAAATGCTACGAAATGCAAGAGGCACGTCCATACGAAACTTTTCTCATTTGATTTGAATGTAAAATTTCCAAAGTTCAAGAGATACGATTATTAAAAAACTACGAATTAAAACATTGAAAATATATAGGTACGAGTACATGCATCCACATTGATAGCTATTGCCACCTACTACTAGTTCTACGATATTCTATCTATAGCAAAGTTGTCAGTCCATTTGGATGTTTCAGGTTTTAGCTATGAAGCAGATTTATCTATGTTATATATGTATTGCGCAAATTACTTTATCCGAAAATATTATCTTCACGGATCGGACAAAATTTTATAATTTACAAAAGTATATAATTATATACTATAAAAATATTTAATAACATGACAACCTCGTTAAATGTTTATCTAAATTGTTTTCAACTAAAACAATGTACCTAAGTATAAATTATTACGGACTAGCTACTGCGCGTGGCTTCGCCTGCGTAGTACCAACAATTTGAATATCCTATATGCTGTTCATTGGTCTAGGCGTGATTGAAACACAAACATACAAACATCTAAACAAACTCACAAACTTTCAGCTGTATTATAATTATGAGCGGGATCATCGACATACATTTACGAATTTGTATCACAGGATTCCTCCCGACCCAGCATTTGGTTTATTTGTGGAATTTCAGGAAAAAGTGTGAAGTACAAACTCAGTAAATAATGAATGCCCAATGTCTCGTGACTGATGAACGGACAGCGTGACCCAACTTTTATGTATTGTAGGTATACGTGAAATGGTACCTATAGACGCTACCCTCTTCAGAAAACTCAAAAGTATCCTGATGCGGGAATTTTTGAAATAATGTCAGTCGTTCTTCGGAATCATTATAAATTGCTAGCACTAGTATCTTCTTTATCCTAGAATACAAAATGAGTCGAGGCGAGGGTGTGCCTGTGGGGCCACAACTGCTCCGTCACTGCAATCAGGTGGAATGTCCTCAGATCATAAAACTTTCCACAAATCTGTTTTCACAAAAACGGTTAATCGAGCGCAGGCTCATCAATTCCTCCGATAGGTTTCTTCATATGTAATACAGGGTCATCTCGGTAATCGGGCAGCGCCGTGTGATTGACGACCCTCCCCCTGCCAGCCCGCCCCCCCCCCCTCACCCTGCCCCGCCCCGCCCCGGGCCGCCCTTGCCCGCGAGCGTACGGATACTGCTGGCTAACCCAGTTTCGGGATCTTCTCTTAAATGTGTCATGGTCAAGAATCATTTGAATGTTTTAGAATTGTTCTGTGTTGTTCAGTTGCAGAGCGTGGATGCAGCCGGGTGCTGTGCTGTTGCATCGTGCCGACTGCTGCCGTGGGCGGAGGGCACGCCCGGCACAGCACGGGTGCACTAAAGCACTTTGAGGCATACCTAAAATCCTTTCACCACACTATTTCGAAAGATAAAGTGACACGATAGGAAGAAGAAGAGTAATTATGTGGCGCTCTGTACAAAGTCGACATTAGTTGAGCGCTACAGTTGACGAGATTACTTGTTTGTTGGATACCTACATTTGATTTGCATTTGATAAAATAGATTTGAAACGTTTGTTCAAAAAGCGGGGCGTGCGCTCGGACGTCAAATCGAATTGGCTAAAATAATGGGAAAGCAATATCACGCTGTAGCGGTTTGATTCATGAGTTTGTTCGTGACGTTTATTAAAAAGAGTTTGAGCGATGGCGTATTCGCGTCACGCGCCCTTTGTTTAGGAATCACTGAGTAGCGACTAGGAAGCGCTCGCTGTCGCGGCGGTCCCCTCCAGACAACCTGCGAGTGAACACGATCCGAAGCCTCCCGGAGGAAGGGTTAACGTCACCGGCTTTACGGCCGATCCTGCAATAAAACGCCACCGCCCGCCGGTGTACTAAAAAACTCCTTAATATTTTACTGCTTTAAACTCGGCAAAATCCTGGCATAAAGTTTTTAGTGTCTTCTCTAGGAGCTGGACAAATACGAGTATGAGCGAGTACTCTTGACTACCTACGTAACGTGCATACATCGCGCTCCCTCTGTGTTCACCTCGATCGCTCACTTAGAAATAATTGAAGGAAACATCTTCACGGCTGAAACTTTGTTGATCCCAGAATACAAAAGGCGTAAGTAACTGTGTAAAACCGACAGCCGCGTCGACTCCAGAACCAGGCGAGGCGAGGTTAGGTGAGATGAGGCGAGGCGAGGCGCGCGCTTACGAATGTCTCAAAACAAATCATCACTTTGGCAGTTTGTAGGGCGATGCCCAACCTGTTGAAAAACTTTGGTTTACAAAGCATCAGTTTTAACAAAGCTTTGCCCGACCCCTCATAATTTAGATTATTTATAGACAGAAATTAAACTTTCTCTGACCTTTACGCCATTTAAAGCATATAAATTTTATGAAACACAAAATCCATTGATGCACGGCCGTGATTCGAACACGCAGCCAGAAAGTATTCTTGCGCAAACTAAGTAATCAAATTAAATTCATTACGGGGACGCTTGACGGGTTTTATTAAATTGTAATGTATTTTAATTCCTTAAAACAAGCCTCGTGATTTTATGAAGCGCTCGCCGCGCCGCCGGCGCCGCGCGGAACGAACGGCAATATTTATATTATCTCTGCATTACAATAACGAATCGAAGCGCCGTCGCCGCCGCCCGAAAGCGCTGTTTAGATTCCTGATAAAAATGCAAATACCAGTTTTTCGTAAACAACGAATAGTAGCTCTCTTTAAAAACATTTTTCACTCTAAAAATTTACTCGATTACCCTATTCGTGAAACGTGCTATAAAACTGAACAGCGCCAAATTTAATTTTCCGACTGAAAAGATTTAATCGTAAACCAGATGTCGGAGCCAACTCATAGCGCCGCGCCGAGACGTAGCGCGATGTCGGCACGCGAGTGCAGCCCGTGAGCTGCTCGCGAGCGGCTCGCGCGGCCCCCGCGCCTGCGTCTGCGTCTGCGCGGGACGGCATTCAATACGGAGGCATTCCAGATTACAAGCTTCCCGAAATACGACAACATAGCTTGCAGATGGCAAGAGTTAAAGAGTTAACTAAATATGCTAACTCTCTTTATACGATCTGCTGCCAATGAAACTGGAAAAAAACTTAGGCCTTCGATGATTTATACGGCTTCAGGAGGCAACCTATGCCTACATTGAACGGGACGGCGCGGCGCGCGCCGTAGTGCCTGGGACATTGTTTGAAATGGAATAGGCTTGCCCAGCACCTAATCCATCCTCTTGGCCTTGTCCACAGCAAAGACAACGTCAATACGTGTGGAGCTGACGAAGCTGCGGGTTTCCTCACGATGTTTTCCTTCACCTCTAATACACTTTAACTCGCGTTAAAGTGAAAGAAAGAAAGAAAGAAAAAGCATTTATTCAAACCTCCACTACATTATACAAGTGAAATACATACCTAAGCATTACTAGTTCTAAAAAAAGAAAGAAAAAATAAACTCAACTTACAAGAACAAATAATAAGATAATTGTAAAATTAGATAAGGATAGGTATATTAACAATATTATGTGGTGCATATACATTTTATGAAACGAAAAACCCATTGATGCACGGCCGGGATTTGAACCCACGACCTTCGGATTGAAAGTCGAGGCACAACCCATTCGGCCAAAACGGCTCGAAAAACTGACTGCGACGATAAACGGAACCCGAAGATAGGTTGAGTCTGACGCAGGCAAGGCTTGAATGCAGTCAGTTAAGATTCTGATATTAGACATACGATATACCTAAGTGGCACATTTTTTCACGAACTTTAAATGCCATAACAAAACGTCAGAATAACTCACCACTTAATCAGCGTCATGCCAAAAAGGCAAAAACAGAGAGTGAATAACATCATTTACAAACCAAACAACATCATTAACAAATCTCATTAATTTGTGATTTTACTTCATTTCCATGCAGTAAAAAGTTAAAAACGTAAGCGATTCACTCTAACGCCGGATTTAAATCGAATAACTTAATTCCATTAAGCACGCAGGTCGTCTGTTGAACACTTCCCGGGGGTGCGGGGGCTGGGGGGAGTGCAGAGGGGGGCAGGACATCGCGTGTGCTCGCTCAACATGAACAGTGCTCGTTCTTCACTTATAAAGCTTATTTATCCTATTCATCAAATGGTAGTTTTGTAAAACAAAACGTGTAGTTTATGTAGAGCTTTCAGCTTTTACAAACAACAAACCGGCCGATTTATAAAAATAAAAACAAACAAAGAATGCTCTAATAAATCTTATCGCCGTCGTGAAACTGAAAATACGTAACAACGTGTGCTAATCCCGCGGGAGCCGCGCGGCACTTTTTGTCACTGCGAGGCATGAACGTGAATGATGGTACACGACGCTCAGACGTTATCGCTGTAAGCCTGCGCCATGCGCTCCCGCTGGATCTAACGTCAAGTCGGGATCTAGAATACGATACGAATGCAGGGATGTTTAAACTAGGTATCCAGGTCCTACGCGCCGCGTGCCGCCCCGTCACGCCGCGTCACGTCGTGTAGCCCGGTCGATGCACAGCTTGACACAATAAATGCAATTCACCGCTAAAGCCTGCCGCCGACCGCGCCACGTGCCGGCCGGACGCGGCGCATTGCCCGGACACCGGAATGCGCTCAGCGGGCACCGGTTGCTGTGGCAATACAATATGCTTCCTTATGTAAAACACGACAGGGAACAAGCAAATTCCCGTGCCACTAGTTTTGCTATAAGTAGATTCAAAATAGAATATTTTTTACTGTGAGCTCATACATAACTATCTACCATCTTTGAAGATTCGACACGATGTGGCGTCAGCGGCAGGGGACGGCTATTGTTAGCACATTTCAGGCGATATTGAGAACTATCTGCAGTCCAACCTTATCGCGGAATTAATAAAATCAACCCTTCTCCGACCGCCGGCGCCGGCAGGGGATTGCTAGTTCTTGCTCCGTTTCTTGTGATAACCAAGAATATTTTTCTGTAGTATTTTGCTATTGATTGCCTTGTTTTGCAAAATAAATTAATTTGAATTTGAATTTTGAATTTGAATTTGAAGTATTTTGTTATTATAAACTGTACGGTCAGCGTCACCAACTGGTGACCGGGGGGTCACCAGTTGGTGAACCTGCAGTACAAACCGCCTTACTAAGGGGGTTACCCATATGTGATGCTGACTGTACCATGAGCACATTGAAATTGTAACCCTCTCGCACGGGTGAAGCCGCAGAAGGTGAGCTAGCGAGCAGCAGGCGGTTGCCGCGCGACAGATGAATGTTCGCCGCTGCAAATGTTCGCTGTCGTCAGTTTTATTTGTGCAATTATGTGACGAGCGCCATTTACATAGCCGCCGCGTCGAGCCGAAGGCTTTTATACAGATTTAATAATGAAATTGACACTGAATCGAAACTGTATGACACTATAATCCGCAATTCACCCTCGAGCAGTTGAGTACAATTGGTTATTTTCGGGATCCAATTGGAATCCAATAATGTGAAGGCTGTTTGGTTCAGTTAGCGAATGATCTAGAAATACGCAAGTAACCCATTAGCGAGTAATTAGAGCTTGTGCGAAGTGTTCCGCGTCGAGGGAAAGTTCGCGAACTCCGCGAAGTACGCGTCCCGCCGGGATTGACATATTTTACAAAACTTTCCCAGCGCGGCGCTGTAGGCCAACAAGTTTCTTTAGTTGATTCAGGTATGTGGTTAACTTCTACAAAATGTTGGCATGTGCCCATTATGTTACGGATGCGCTGTGACTATCCCCATATAAATCTTCAAAGGATTTTGAGTGACTCGATCTGAGATATCTATCGTGCCCTGGGGACAGTCGTGATTCCGTTAGATTTTTTTCATTGTACTCGTATGATTCCAAAACGAAGAATCTTATTTTATTGAAAATGCCTTACAATAACCCTTTGTGGCTATATCGAATAAAAGCAATATTATCTGTGAAGGCAGAGCGCGGCCGGCGGGGCGACGGCTGCGTCCCGAGGCGCGGCTTAGCGCTCGAATCGCCGGTAACCCCTTCATCGAGTTTTAAAAGCTTTTTATTCACTTGTACAATACTATTACAATTTAAAAATATGTTGTCAGCTAACTGTTCTGATGATGGAGTCAGGCGTTGTTCAACAGAACTCCTTAGCAAATTGACCGATGGAGTTGAAACTCGGATTTCCGATCAATTTTCATCTATGATTTTAAAACATGGTGACAGCGAGCTGTTCTGGTGGTAGAATCAGGAGCTGCAACGGAACTCCTCACAAAATAGGGCATTTGAATTGCAACTCGGTACATTGGTCAGCTTTCGTGAACAATTTGAAAATATTGTAAAATAAGATTTTTTTTTTTATTATTGGCCCACTAAACTGGACGTCACACATAACAAAAATAAGAAAACATAAGTTAAATAATAATAAACACGGTGTACGCCCTTCTAGAAGCAGGCACGACATGCGTAAAAAATAAAGAAATAAGTACATTCAATATATACATAAGAAACTACATAAAACTAGTTAAAGAAGGAATTTATACATTGAGGGCCTGCAAACCCATTTCAGGGTTTGCAAGGAGGTTTTTTTTATTGTGTTGACTGATGCACTGAAAATGTCAAAAAAATTGCGGTGTTCATCGTACAGTGAGCAGATACGGTGCAATGGCGAGTTTTGAGCATAGTTAGTGCGACAAGTGGGAAGGAAAAAGGTTTTACGGTTGTGAAGTCGACTTAAGGGGCGTGGTATTTTGAACTGCAATTTGTGCAATATATCTGGACAGTCAATGCTCAATGTCAATGTTTTTGTTTTTTTTTTGTTTAGTTTGGAGGCATTAGCCACACTTTTATATTATATTCCACACTTTATTTTTTTTTTTTCGTAATCGGCCTTTTACATCTCCTAAAGATAATCAGGTAACTCAACCATGAAGACTTGAACATTTTCGTTCTTTAATTTTATTCTTTGATCTACTTACTCATACCTAGTCAATTATTGCGTTATATCGGTTTAAATTAATAAAGAAAATATTACACCCATAGTTATTTTGAAGTATTTGTTTTTTATCAGATAGAACATCAAAAATGCGAAAAAAATACTTTATCGAAAAAGTAAATATTCTCGTAAATAAAAAACTTTTTTATTTTTTTAAACGCAGTTCTTAATTTTATCAAAATCGAGCGCGAGAAAAATATTTCATTGCAATGAAAAATCTTAGGATGAAACAAGAAGCACTCCGTAACTCCTAACATGTCTTTTCGATAACTCTCACGGTTTCAGATTTACCCTCAGTGGCACTGAAAAAAAAACTCAGCCTGTATGTATAATATTATATATTTTTTACATCCAAATTATCTGTATCCGCGCTTGTTAATAAATAAATAGTATTCGCTACACGTTCTTGATAATTCCCTGAAAGACGTTTTCCTAGAAACAAATATGAACGAAAATAGATGTTCACCTCCGGCCCCGGATATAGTCTCTCACGCTGTTTGTATAAGGGATCAATAATTTCAAGCAACGCAAAAAATATTCTCGCTTTTGTAAGCATTGTGGAATAGTTTCACTAGATAAAACTGTGTTGGGTAAACTTTCCCTTGAAAATAAGAGAGCAGATCAAAAGGAAACACGAAACTTTGGACAAGATCATTGTTTCTGTCCCATTGTGCTCGAGGAAGCAACGCGCACCTCCGCGCCCTCCTTCCTCTCAACAATCAGAACATGTCATTTTATACCTATTTAGTTTAGTTTTAGAAAGACTATCGAAGAAAGTTTTTCTTCTCATTGTTTTCACTTTTCATTTCATCTCAGAAAAAATTATTTACTAAGTTGTGTGCCGTTAAACAAAGGGCGGCCAACAATCACCCTGATGGAGCCGGCACTGCCCTCGCATCCTGCCTACTGCCGTTGAAGATTTCTCTTTGAATGTGTGAAAACAGCATTATTTATTTATCTAGAACAGAAACATTTTCAGGTTTAGATAATTTGAAACAGCTGGCTCCGCGAAACAGGGCGCAGCAACATTTCACTTCTACTTCTGAATTACAAAACGTTGCATATTTTATTTCACAAAAATACTGCGTTCGAATTACCAAAACCGGAAAAAAGCTGGAATAAATAGATTTTTTTTACACAAAAATGAAAATAGCTATCATAAAAAAGTATTTTACAGGAGAGGAATAAATGTATTCCAGTGTTTGCTGTTCGTATTATTGTCACTCTGTGTGGTGAGCGTCGATAGGCCGATGAGTTACATCACATGGGCCATTACATTTTATGTCGTCCCATCATTCTGCTTTACTGCCATAAATCTTACATCGAGCGGTTAAACATAAGGCTTTATGCAGCGACATCTATCCGTTGTATTGAGTGTGGCCCGCACACGCGGCGCGGCGCGCGGCGCGGCGCGGCCATACCTCGGCCCAATAAAGATTGATCGTTGTTTCAAAAGTTCCGAGTAAAAGAGTTATTGTATTGTACTTGCATTGATACATTACAATGCCGATCATAATAATGCGGTAGGCACGTAACACTTGTTGTATTTTTACAATAGATTTATTTCCTAAAAAAAGCTGCTCCTATAAATTATTATCAATCAGTGTTTCCGCTAATTATTATTATTTATTATTTTAAGGTTCCAATAAATTATAGTTGTCTGCTAAAAATAAAAAACATAATTATTATTGGAAACTGATCCGAGGTACACAATATTTACGGTCTATCTCTACAAAACTGTTATCGGAGCTAGTTTATCCGAGTAATGCTCTATCCTTGGTCCCATCAATAGAAAGCTGACATTTGGGCAATAAACCCAGCGCTTGCCCAGTTGTACCTAGAGGAACAGACGTGCGCTCTGGAAGGTGCGCTGATGCAGTTAGTGGGCGCCGTCTCCGCGGGACGCTGATCGAATCCCGTGTCATGATAACGCTCGTGACGTTACTGCTGCCTGATTCGATAAGAGCCGTGCACTGACACTAACGAGGTTAGCCGCGTCTCGTGCGATATAAAGTACATTGTTCTACGATATGGAACAATTCATATCAATCATAATACTCGTACGCCCTGATATCTCTGCGGCGTCGTTTTTTCTCCCACATCAAATTGTAATAACAAGCAAGAATTAAATTTGAAACTTCTACCTATTTTCTCGTGTGTTAACGGATCGCCTGGTAACCAATGTTTATAAATCTCCGCGGAAACAGCGCACAGATCCTACTTAGCATGCTCTGATTTGTATTTGTAGTGAGCTCTGGAATTGCGTTCCAAGAAAAGGGTAATGCTCACATACCGCAGTGAATAATTGATTCGACGAAGCAGAATATCAAAGCCATACTGCAAAATGCTTGGTTCGTGTTATCTACTCGTGAAGTTGTGCATTGCATGGCAACAAACAAACAAACTGGTTTCATAAAGAGCTGGTTTTGTCGCGTTTGCACATCGCGAGGCAGCGCGTGCGGGCTTTCGTGTTAGCTCCGCGCTTATAATAATTATGTACCTTTTCTACAGGACATTTATGAACCAACAGTAAACGGAGCAGTTTTGTTTGCAAAATCTGAGTCAGTAGCTTTTCAGTACAATACTTTAAAATAGCATAAGACAATTCTGGTTGAGTATTCTATTTCATATTAACGGCGCGCGATAAATTTAGTTGATTATTACTGTTTTGTTATTTGAACTATTTTAAAAACGGGTAAAACCGAATGGAGTTGTAAGCCCCCTCACTAGCGGTTGGCCGCCTAACTAGGCGGTTAACCACTGGTAGCGAAAAAGTGAAAATTTGTGGCGGTTAAGTGCGGACAATCATAAGTGTTTAGACTGGAAAAGCGGCTAGCCGTGCGGTTGGCCGCACCCGCGGTTAACCGCTGGTGCGTGGCGCGATGAGTAGACTGACTTGGGTGATAGTTACCGAGCGATGAACACCTACAAAACCATTGGCTCTTAATCTTTGTAATAGAATACCAATTTGTGATCAAAAGTACTGACCATATTGGGAACATTCTGATGAAGAATCAGTCTTATCGAATACAATGGCATCCTGGCCGTTCGACGCTGTGTCATATAGAACAATTTATGTTATAATATATTTTGACAACATCACCTAGACCTGATAATTTGTGCGGCAGATACTTAGTGCAGTAGGAGCACTAGGAGTCCATAAATTCAGAGTGTCGAGAGAAGGTGGCGCCGGCGCAAGTAATGGGCGAACCATGGAATTAAGTACAGAGATAAAACCAGTGTAGCTACTGAAACACAATTACATTCTCCCAGATAATAGAGCCGTTTAACCGAACGAGCTGCGATGGCTCCCAGAGCGACTATCTAATAATTTATTCAGCAGTAATCCCCTGTCTAACACACCTGTAACACCCAGAACATCCCCGATGCACAGCGCCTGCCAAGTGCCAGCTACCCGCGGGTACACCTACTATTAGCCTGTATTTCTGTGCTTTTTCACGAGTTGCTGGTCAGAAAAAAAAGGAATAACGTAGTAATAATTTGGCAAAAATAGCCTGTTACAAATTTGGTTTTGCGGTGTTGTCGGCAAATGAAACATTGTGTAACCTCAGCGAGGATGGCGGCCGGCTCCAGCCGCGGCGGCGGGTAGTCCACGTCGGATCCAACATGCACACGCGCCCACACACGCACACGCGAACACGCGCACACACGCACGACGGCTGGCGACGAATGGCTTTCAGAAACAAGATTATAACTGATCCGAAGGGCTGATTGGCAGATTTCTATGGAGTAAACGAATTTTTAAAGTATACAGTTTGAAATTAACATATTTAATCACGCAAATAGCAAACCCCATCTCTCTCTCTCCCATAAGGGTTTGCTGTAAGAGAACTCTTTTTAGGGTTAAACTCGCCTTTGCCATTACTTCTCTATAATAAGACTTCATGTATGTTGTTTCTTTGTGCAATAAAGAGTAAATAAAATAAAATATTGTGTGCAGATAAGTTTACTATCTGTAGTCCGTGAATGATTCCGTGAATGATTCCGTGAGGAGCTTGTAAGTCACAGATTACAGTAGAATTACTGTAATCTGTGACTTACAAGCTCCTCCTTCAACTGTCTCTACCAAGAAAAAGTAATCAAATTCCATTTCAGATATACAGAGCCAGAGTCGTTTTTACAATGCAATTTCTCTGAAAGGCGTGTAAATAGAAAGACTAGCTCTGGCAGTTCTTTGGAAGCTGGCATCGATCGCGAGCGGCGGTGCTCGGCTCGCAGCATCTCGCTAACGACCTACATCTGTTTCGGAGGATTAGCAGAGGTCAGCCAGCGACAGCGGCCGACACACGTGCCGGGAAAATAATGGTATCGGTACATGCGGCTCCATTAAGTACGTTGCTAGAGTCCCACATTATTGCTGAAGTCCACGTACCGACAGCGAGCGGATTTGCCGAGCGAGTAGCGTGGCGTGTCGCGTCGTGCCGCTTGTCACACGTGCTTGCACAAATCATAGACGTACTATTTTTTTCCAGTTTTACACTCCTATTCCGCGCGGAATGCCTGCCTCACTGGAATGAGCTTTTGTTTCGGTGGGAAACGCAAAAATTAAAGTTTTGCTAGGAATGGGCCGGCATTCCATGTTCCGCTCAGAGCTCACTTTCCAGTTAAGTTCTTGCAGGTGAATGAACTGTTCAAAAAGAATACGTTCATGTAGTTTTTACTCAAAAAGCTGTTTTAAATGAAAATAATTCCATCTGTTGGTTGCGTAAGGTTCAAACAAAACAGCGAAAGTATGAACCTTTTTATCGCATCTCGGCCCCTATTCAAAGCTGTTCAACATTATTAGCTATTATTCGCAAGTCACGGAAGCATCTGCAGAGCAAAGGGGAAAAGTGGAGGAAACAACAAGGAAACCGCAAAACTGAGGCACACAGCGCCAACAAAAGGAAAACAGAATTTAATTTCCAATAGAAAGACCTCTTCGCGGACGCGTCGGAGGCCAAACAATAAATCGCCGAAGACGTCGGCTCCAAACAATAACTCTTCCCGCCCGCCTCGCCTCGCCTCGCGACTGAAGGACACAATTTTTGTGTTTGATCCCCAATTTGAATGTAGATAGAGCCCGCTGTAATTCTCATTTAAATGACAAACGGCCGGCCCTGATTGGATCCGCGCGAGACACGAGAGCGGCCGCACCGCTCGCCGGGACCTACACGCCTAATATAATATAACATCGTTCCCTAAAATTTGTACACGAGTAGGGATTAATATTTGAATATCGTTTCACGTCGGTTTTATATTGCCACGCGATAAAACCGACGCGACATTGCGTATTTACGACGCAATAATTTCGGAGGCTTCGCGGGAATTCCTCAACATAAAGTGAGAGAGATTGAGGCAGCCGGAGCATCGCAGAGGAGCAATAAATTGGGGCAACAGGACGAGAACGCCGCAAATTGAAACCGCCTCAGCTCGTTGCCGCGGAACAAGGCTCGCTGAGAGATGGCAAAAAGCGGCCACTCCGTGTGTTTGTCCGGTCAATCAACCGCGCTGACTCAGCCAGATCGCAATATGTCCCGCGCGGACATTGATACGTGACGTCATTACCTGCCTCCTCCGGCGACCCGACTTATTTACACAAATATCGGACGTGTGCCACGTAATATGCTCGCTCAACGCTGAAACTACTTTATTCTGCACGAAAACGATCACATATTTTTATTGAGCCATAACAACTTATGTTGGGTTATGTAGGTTTATATTTTGGTATCCTGAAAATAATTCAGGATGAACTGCAAACAGACGAAATGTTTTTCATTCAGAAAGTTATTAGTAAGTGACAAACCCAAAGAAGGTGGCAAAATTCTAGAGCCTGGGGGACTCCTTCGCTACTTAACTACATTGTAGCTTAATCTAGCCGAGGAAGCCTGCACCTAATGCCAATTTTCGTAGTAATTATTTTGTCCTTTCTATATTTTTCGAGTAAGACCAACACATTTTATTTTACTGAATTATCTTCCTATTACTTTTATGTTTTATCGAAAAGTTTAAACAATTGTAACTAACCTGCGAAACAAAAGTATCCGCTCCAGCAAACTGGCCGGAGAGCTCGCTAGAAGCCGCTGCGCTGCTTGCGGCACGTGCTCGGCGCTCGCCATCTCCCATCACGCGCCGCCACCTACTTTACTTATACTTCCTCAGAGACCTACCACCCGCTACTGGAAACTTAAACTTGTAATCCATTCTTAGCTATGAGTATTTTCCCTCAATTTTGCTTCGTTTTATTTGAACCTAGCTGACCCGACGACGTACTTATAAGTTGTTCGTTTATTAAATGTGAAATCGCAGACTTTAACCCTTAACTAAAGTTGGCTACAAATTCAAGCCAACATGAATCCTGTTTTCTCATAGCTCAGTGACCCATAAGCACCGCACCGCACCGCACCGCACCGCGCCGTACCGTGCCATAAATGGCGCCGCAGCGCAGTGGTCCGCGAGTTAGTGCCGGTTGCTGCCGCAGACTCCATAAACCTCCAGGGATGTTTGAAGATGGCTTCGTAGAAAACGATCAAATTATTTATGTGATCGATGTACGGACATGGCCATAAAACGATGATTTGCAACTAACCCCGCATCTGACAGTCGTGTCTGCGGCGCGCCGCGCGTTCCCAACTGCCAGCTTAAGCTATTGCTATTATAAAACAATTTAAATCTAATAATTTATTCACGCCGTTGAGTGAAAAGCAGGTTAATTGAATTCTAACTAGCTTTTCGTTTTCATCAATATTTCATTATTTGTCGCGCCGCGCCGCTCTGTCTCTAAAGAGCGTTTGATACGATGACAATGGAAAATTAACGGAATAAAATAATGAAATCGGTTTTCGTTTGGGATAAAATGAGTAATGATCGCATCATCATCAGCGGCGCCACGCGGCGAGGGGTTTGGGTTCAATTAAAAAAGGCGTGCTCCCACGTCTTTTTTAAATCAACTAAGAAACTCTAAAACATAAACATTTAACACAATATTTTGCCCATCTGAGTTCGAGCGAATTCAATTCTAGAGATCCTTTTTTTTAAGGAGAGTTTATTATATTGGTTTTTGAGGCGAGTGTTGTGTAGCAAGAACCCCTTATTATTAAGCTGTTATTTCAGTGTTCAGGAGTGCGACAGGCGAGCTCGGGAGCGGGCAGGTGTGCCGGCGTGTGCGTGTGTGTGAGTGTGTGCGTGCGCTCAATGCTCGCATGCAGACGTTTCATCCACTCACCGCAACTCCGATTGGACGGAGACAAGTTGATTAAAGCGGCCTGCTCTCGGCTGAACCAACCGTTATTGTATTTTTACCGCGAGGCAGCTCCACTCCACGCAGTATTGATATGGTTGCCATGTTTTATTTAACGAAAAACAACAAATAGTATATTCACGGTATTGGTCGCGAAGGAACAGGAGTAAAATCCCCTTAAAAATGCCTTAAGAAGATTCAAAGTGATCCCAGAGGTCCTACTGAATAAATGCTTTTTGACTTTGACTTATAAATGCCTGTTAAATTAAGTACTTATACATACATCTAAGTACCAAATTTATTACAGTAAATGATAGTGAAGCCTCGAAAGATACTAAAAAGTTTTATTTTTAAATTACCGGAGCGAAGAAAAGACAATAAGGTAGGTATATTTCAGCTTTGATAAGGTGAAGTAGCTATAGCTAGGCGCGAGTTCGCTGAAAGCAGCTTCATTCTCCCGTGAGCGACGGAACCCAACAGCACTCGACGATCATTAGTTACTGACAAACAGACGATTACTCGTAAATTAGAAGCGCGATGTAATGGCCGCTCCGTCTGATAATGCAAATTGAGTTTTACTATCAAACTCGGTAATTGGATTGTAGCGCGTCGGTACGGACTCACACATACATATACACACACACCCACACACGCGCGCGCGCGGGGAGCATACGCCGACAATGACATTACACGGGGAACGTGCGGGATGTTATTCAAATGATACCGTGTAACTCAATATCGCGAACATCGTTAGAGATAGGGAAGGCGGTCGCGGCCAGCTGCGGCGCGGCGACGGCGCGGCTGCGGTGCGGTGGACCTAAGCGGTGAGGAGCCGCTAAATTGCGTTTCAGAAAGCCATAAAAAGTTAACGCTCACATTTCGTTATCAGCCGCGGTACAACAGTAATGAATGCGAGGAGCGCGCGTCCGTCTCGCTCGCACGCGCCTCAAGGACACGCAACTTGAGGCACGTCGCGGCTCCGGGAGCTGCCTCTCAATATGCAGGAGCAGGCGGATCACGTCCCCGAGCCGGTAACTGGGTCACCATCGAAATAGCATCAAGTAATGAACACGAACACGTCCTCGACGGATGCAAACGCCAGTCCTCGGAATGTATCTTTTGAGAGCGAAATAATTCAAATGCAATATTTCTCAAAACAAAATTCATAATTCACAAATAATTTATAATGCAACGGTATGGTATTCCCATTTTGCGAAAGTATTTTATTTCAAACAAACAATTTTCCTTTCCTAAGCTGTGATTTCATGTTTCTGCATTGGAATGATATTTTTCCAAGCCTTTTGTTACTCAAAGGTAGATAAAATGAAATTGTTTGGCCTTCTGTATCGTTATGCAGAACGCTCGGAGCATGAAAATACCTCCAAACGTACATCTATGTCTGTGTGAGTGAATAAAAACACTGTTTCGTCGACAGACAGTTCAGTTTTCGTTGAATCACGTTATTGTGCGCGATCACCGAGCGCTCGTAATTCGATACTGCTACGTGTGCTACGCGGAGCTACGCTGCGCTACGAGGCTACGAAGCTTTGCTAACTACGAGCTACGATCTATTATGATGATGCTTAGGGAAAAAGTTTTTGTATTGAGATGTGTGCGTTGGATGTTGTATTCAAAATATTCAAATGTTCGAAGCGGGTTGTTCCGCCCGCCAAAGCAGCGTTCACACGCGCCGCCGAACATTGCCCACAAAAAACAGTATTTAGTTTGGACGAGTTTTATCGAAAGTTTTTTGGCTTTAAAACATTATCACACCCCGGTAGAGAATTATTTATCGATTTGAACAGAATGGTGCGCTATTTTTTTGAGCTTCGTTATATTTTTTTGTGATAGAGGCAGTATTTTTGTGAGCTTCTGAATATTTTTTGTTAGTCTTTGCTTAAAAGCTCTCTCTGGACTTGTACGAGTTTAACAACTAAATATTCCATTTTCAAGTTGTGATTGCTTTTAGGTATGACTTTCTTGATTACCGTCGACGCAAGAACGATAAGCTAATGTGTCTGAGCTACGAGTACAGACAGATCGGGGGAGTTTGGAGAATATACAGTTTTAGAGTGAATACATTATGTTTTACTACTTACTTCGTTAATTTAAATTATTAAACTTCTATGCATTTAACTAACGGTGGTTTAAATAATGGTGATGATAACAGGTTAACCAAATTTTAAAATAAGAACAACCATGATAGTTATGTTGAGCTTCATTTGGTTCTTGTAATGAGAACTTAAACCATAACTCTAAACAAGAACAAAACTAACGCAAGTCGTAAACATTAAAAACAAAGAGAAGGAAGGTGGTGTCGTGTGCAGGGCGCGCGTTGCTGCGTACACAATGCGCGGCGCGCGCGGAGCCCGGCGCGACGCGTCGCTCGCGGCGCGCAGTGTACGCTTCACTCTGCAACGCACACATGACAACTTACTCCAGCAATGATTATTTTCTTTCAAAGCGCTTTGTGTCGCGCTCTCGTCTGACAAGTAGCGCGGAAAAGCAGCCGCCGAGCTCCTCTACACTTTCAACGCACAGCCAGTAAACAGACTACATTATTTTATTCAAATGTAACAACTCGTTGAATAGTATACCTACCTACCTACGCTTTTACATCTTTACTAGTTGATTTATATAACGTTAGGAGAAAATCTATACCCACACACAACTAGTGCCTGGGATACTGTTTGAAATGGAAATGGGCTTGCTCAGCACCTAAACCGTCCTCTGAACTCAATCGCCCTTATCTACAATAACTATGCTGTATAATATTGCGTTGTAATCTGCATGCCTTACCACATCAGGCTGATACATGTTTATTTATAACCGTTTACATCAGAGAACTAATAAAGGCTCGCGCTGGCGAGATATCTCGAGGGATTGCGCTCACTCGACACACCGCGACACATAAACTTAAGCTCATAAAACACGAGGGTACGTAATAACTGAGAACTCTGCGAGTGCGAGAGTCCCCAATCACGAGGAGTTGCGGGTTTGTACGGAAATTTACCCGACAGTGTGTAACTGTAGGGGTGAGTACAGCAAAGGGACGTAATGACCCTTATCAAGATACGAGGCGCTGTTGCGGAGTTCGGAGCTGTTGTTTATCGAGATGTAAGTCTTTATACATAAATGTGCATCTTGTGTCTATTGGTTACCCACAAACGTATCCAACACTCCGTGAGCTGGCGGCGTGGCGCGCGTGACACACCAGTAGTATCGAGGGAGTAAACTGACCCACTTTTCCGAAGTTAACAAAGCAACTGAAGAGTCCTCATGAATATTATAATGGCCAATTACAGTGTCATAAATAGCACATTCAATCATAGTATGCAGATGGCGAGCTCGGAGACAGCGCTTTGAGTCGTCGCGGCTGCGTGAACATCTGCACTTTAAAGCAATATAAACTAATCTCAAAAAATCCTACATCCGAGAATGTGTAGTTTTATGCCTAGTTTTATCGGCGGCACCAGCTTCGTGAGCTATAGGTAATTAGTTGCGCTTCGCCGCAACACAACTAGCTGTAGTTGTCTGGAGTTGCACGAACTCCCGCCAAAGTTCCCGGTGAACTTGTAATGTATCCTGCTGCTGGTAAATGCTACGAGTTTTATTTACCGTCCATTCGCCGAGTGACGGAAACTTTTCATTTGAACTGCTTGTTTGTTGCTTCGCTATTCAACTTTCATGAAGCGTTTCCAGACAGTTTGCTTGTTCAGTGTTGTTTCATCTTGCACGAAAATATAAAGAATCTGTTAGTTCGTATGAGTCAGTGGCCAACTCTGGTGACGGAGTTTTAGGCCGCATTAAGGCCTCTGTTATGGCTTAACGAAGCGCTCAGATGAAAATACCACTGGCGGTCACCCATCCACTTACAAACGGTTTCGAGCGTTGCTTAACTTCGACGATTTATCAAGAACAACTAAGCATTCTAAGCAAGCACGACCACGAGCGCTTCAAGTATTCAAGCCAGGTAAACGACGTTACCTATATTTAATAATCTCTTTTATATACCTTTAGGTATCATTTTATTTTCACTTGTAGGTACTATCATTATGTTCACTCAATTGGTTTTATTTAATTGTTTGAAGTTTCAATCAATTTTGTTTATTGCGGCTCACATCGCAAAAGGTTGAATAAAATTAATTGAAAACCCTCAAGAGATTAATGAGTAGCAATCGCTTATTGTCAGCGCGAGCGGGTCGCAGCCGGCGAGCCACGCGCGGCTCGGCGGCTGCGACTCGGCGATCGTCATTGACACACATCTATTACGGATGTGCAAGCCCCCAAGTACAATAACTTTAGGTCATTAGCACCCGCAATATTCTTATAAGTACCCCTGATAGATAAGCGGCAAAGTTCGGGTCACGCTACATAATCTCAACACATTAAAGTACGGATCGCGTCCATTAGCGATACTCATTTGAGATTCAAGAGAAGATTTCCCTAATTATTAATCCAAACGGCTAATATCCGCCGTGGAGCAAGTTGTTCTTATTAATATTAGAGAGCGCGGTCGAAGGCATTAATCATAACGCAAACAAACTCCCGTCCCGAGCGGCCCCACCTGCCTCCCGCATAAACACGGAGCTTTACAAGACTTCCTGGATCGTACGTCTCCGCGCGACATCACGGGCAGCCTTATCGCGCCGACACAAAGGCTGTAATCCCGCGCGAGCCGCGCCGGAAACATTCCGAATTGTCTCTGGCTATTAGGAGAGAATAAGTATTAGGAAAGGGTCCCGGAGTTATAGGGGTTCCGCGTCACTGAGCATCGATGTGTGTTCGGCTGAATCTATTTATACAAGGCGTAAAATATAACTTCCTCAAATTACATTTTCACAACGAAAATCGAGATTGTTTCCTTTTTCTACACACATCGGTCTATTTTATCTAAAACTTTATCTAAAAACTTAGGTTAGCTAAAACTTTAGGACATCAACGCTTATTTTTGCATAGGTACCCACTTTGCAAAACACAGCCGTAAAGAAGTACTTGATTAAGAAATGAAAAGTCTTATCAAAATTTTGGATTCCGACGGGATTCGAACCCGCATCGATCAAAGAAGAAGATCGAAGAAGTACTTGTCTCGAGATGTAATAATTATGTTCTGTTCTGTGTACAATAAACCATGTTTCGTGTTTTGCAGAAGCCGTCTTTGCCACCGCGTGTACAAACGGCCCTCATTACTCGTCCGAGAGCGACCCTTGACGGGGTTCGACCCGTCGCAATAATTACATTCACGCGTGACTACTTTTTCAATTTACATAATTCAATTAAATATTTGCAAAATATATATGTGAATCGAATTTAGCATAAATAAATTACGAGTCGCTCGGTTCGTTATATCGATAATGTGTGAACGCGCTTCAGAAGCAAAGCGCGCATCCCGCCCTGCCGCGCCCCGCTGCGCTGTGGCCCCGCCATGGCCGCCATGCGCCAGGCGGGGCCACAGCGCAGTGACGCGCTCATCCTGACTCAAAACCCCCGAAAACCTTTTACGTTTTGATTATTACCCCGCAAACATTGCACACATATATATTTTTTTCATTTAAAAATGTGAAACAGAACGTGAGAGCCGGTTAGAGGTGTTCTCGTTATTTTTAGCCAGAATTCAGACGATGTAGCATTTAGGCTTTAATGTTTAATGTTTTTGGAGTTTAATGTTAGTTGTGTTGTGGGCAGGCTGCAGGCTGAGCCCGCCTGATACACCTCCACCGCCATTCTTTACAGAGCGCTGGAGATTACACTAAAGCGAGCTCATGGGATCAGTGTTAATCCTCTAAGATTTATAACTTTTATTTGCAAATTTCACACTCTGTATATCTATTTCCCTCGAGAAATTAACTTATTCAATTTTGCTCCATTTAAGTAGTCAAGTATAAATTAGCTTGTAAATAATTCAGAATTTTTAAACGCAAGTTTCTGCTTTCGGGGAGTTACGGATTCTATTTCAATAATAACTTAGACTCGGCTTTGGCTCACAGGTTAACAATCATGCAGTGCAAGAGTTCTCGTGCTGGATGTACAAAGCCCGCTAGAGCCGAGTCCCGGCGGGCGCGGGCGGGCCGCATTGTAAACACTCGTGTACATCATAAATGAGATTTGGGACGAGCTCGCACGCCGTTATGAGCTCTAGCTCTGATTGATAAAGTCCGTTATGTCTCCCTTTATGTCTCTCTGTAACACATCCATTGCATTAGCAATTGCGAAGTTCAATAGAGTAATTATTGATCTAATATTGAACGTGTCGTCAAACGAGAAATGTTTCGAAATAAAATTCAAAATTATTGAATAATCGGACAACTTTCGTTCCATCGTGATATATTGTTTAGGTATCTCAGTGTCTTCTTAATCTTTTTGGAAAAAGCTTTGTTAATTTGACGATTGTTCGTTAATCTCGGCCGCGAGCGGTAAAACAGCGCCGCACCGCACCGCGCCGCTGCCGGTTAATTGCCGCACCCTTGCGCACTTCTCCACTCTAAACACTTGTCTCGTCCTCATTATTATTTAAAGCTGACCCTAACTTTCAACAAATTCACTGTTTCTTCTTGACTTAACGCGAAGTAAGCTCTATCTTACGCCGCGCTCGCCACCCTCCTAGCCCTCCGCGGCCGTCTGATGGTGTGCTGGACGGCCCGCGCACAATTACCTACACTAAACGTTATTTATAAATTTATTTTTTGCTAGAAAATAATACTCCTTGGCAATAAAATAAATCCGTAATCCTCTACCGTATTTATTAGGGCACACGTAGACGAAATTTCATTAAAAAAAAACAACCAGCAAATGAAACTGCTTTATGATGAAGATTTAGAGGTAACTTCGTGATTTTTTTCTATCGAGTCAAATTAAGTCAATCGTGTTTCGACTCCCATAACTAATAAACTAATATCCTAAAACTATTTCTTGTCATCAAAAAAATATAAAAAAATCGGTGTTTTTATGCCTTAAAAATGACTTGACGTTCAGTCAAAACGTGAGTTTTGCGACCTACATCACCTTAAAATTTACGTTAAATCGCTGATGAAAAAAAATTCAATTAATAATCAAAGTACCTACATTTTATGACATCTGTTTATTTGACCACCAGCTTTCCAAGGTAGTTAGAAAAATAAAGTAATCCTTGTGGATCAAGTAGAGACATTTCAAATAAGACAGTATTTAGTCAGAAGTCTGCTATGAATGCACGAAGTTGTCGCTAAACAACAGCACTATAGAGTCGGCGTATAGAGACCTAACACACTGTAAAGTCTCGCTGCAACTTGCGCCGTCAATTTTCGTATCGAGTTGGCACCGACAGCTTGCGGCGCGCGGCCTTCGAACATAAGCATATCGGGAACGTGCAAACCTACCTAACAATAATATAGTGGCATTCCTTGAGGAACTCATTTTACTCAGACTAACGTCTCATTGAAAGCACCTAACTTTTTGATATCTGTTTTAGAGTTTTTTGAAAATAGAATAGAGTAGAGAGAAATTAGGCAAGTTCAAAATGAATGGTTATTATTATTACACAATCAGAGAAGGGTGAAGTTACGTCACCCGAATCATGCTTTGCTAAGAGTTTTACATAACAAGGACTCAGGTTAGGTACCTACATGTTTTATGCATGTGGCGTATAAGTATACTGTATATTTATAGCGATGGATTTCGGTTAAGCCATCAGTTTATAGCATATCGAAGCCATCACGCAGAGTTGACGAATTCCCGGAGGGAGGCGACTCACGAACGGAAAGATATTGTATTGATCCATAATCCATGTGGGAAATAACAGCTAAGGACGAGGTACGAACTCTTGTTTGTTGACACGATGAGCTTGCATTTTACTTATAGCACAAACTCGCAAGTTTCCCCTTCGTATTATGTATATTATATTGCTCTGTCCTGTCAACTTGTAAGTCTATTGTCTCAGAGCGTAACTCGATTTCTTGTAGATTTATCCTTGTGTGTATCAGATATTAAATGAGTTTATATCATATACACGAGTGTATTGTTTCAGGCGAGATGTATAGCGCAGGCTCCGACATGCGCGTAACAGATTTATATGGGAAATATTATAAAAATGTAAATGCTATAGGTAAAATGTATGTCTAAAATAGCTTTCTGAATTTAGAATACCTATTTGATTGTTATTTTTGGATTAGGTAATAAATCAATAGATACTATAATATTAGTCTAAGCTTTGATAATTCCTTATTGTAAAATATAAACCAATATTCATAAGATTAAATGTATGGAATATTAATTTTAGAATTAGTAATCGTTGATATCATATAATTTGTTCTTAAAACGTAATTGTTTATGAGGTGTGTATTTGTTACAAACGTCCATTGCCTTATAAGGCAATGAAATATGGTCTGAGTATCCGATGTATAACTGTGACGATGGTATTGGTAGAGGGAGACGGCTTCGCAGCCTATAAAAACGATCGAGCGTTTGAGCATCGTTCTCTTTACCATTCAGCTGCCAACTAAGCTAAGTATTTGCTCATGTTTAATTATTCATAGTAGTTGTGTGATATTACCTACCCTTAAAGTATTATAAATGTATCTTATATTTTATTTGTACATAAATTGTGTTCGAAAACCAGGTTGTGTATCTATAAAACAATGGTGTATTGTATAAAAGTATAATTCTTTTAATCTGTGATTCTTTTCTTTATTATCCACTATTAGCTACCCTATTAGGATTTAATATTATCTTTATAAAGGAAATAGATCCCTAGGTAGTTAAATTAGGATTTTCCTGGGATCTTATAACTTCTTCTAATGAATAGAGCCATCTTAATCTAACATCAGAAGAAGGGATATGAACTACCTACATTATGTGCCTTACTAAAATTTTACTTTTTCTAGATGGACGACGCCCCCTGTCTTACAACAACTTCTTCGAGCCATCAAACATGCCGTTTTCGGCAGCCACCGAAAAGATGACGTTGTCCTGCCGACATTCGACCTGACCACGAGTCTCCTGGGCACCGCGGCATGGTGCAACAGCATCGAGGCTTTCTCGACAGAAATTGGTTGGAGCAACACCGCAGCCGCCGCAAGGGCGGGTAAGCTTCTGAAAATCATAGTTCTAGACAATGTGATCCTACAGAGGGTCGTTCGTGGCAAAATTTACGCACCGAGTTGTCAGCTTTTGTACACTTCCGTTTCTGCAAATTCATATTTTAAACATGCTAAGAATAAGATTTGGTAATTTAGTAACATAATATTTATAGCTTTTGAAGAGTTGCAATTCAAAGTCAAAATCGTAGGTATGTGGCGTTTCTGATCTAAATGTAAAAAATGGCATGTTATAACAGCAGTGTCAAAACCACTTCCGTATTTAATAAGCTTCTTCACGTCATACGTAAAATCTAATAAAAAACGTCCATTGGAGCAAAGCGGTAGATCAACTTATTGATACGGATAGTAGCATAACTATGGAGTCTAGCAAAACGTTGTGGTTGTAACATTACTTCGCATTTTTCTCGTATATGGTACCATAGATGAATGTAGTTTGCAGGTATTTGCTAAAGTGAAGGTACCAGTTCGATTTCAAGATTTATGTATTGAGCTTGTTATTTTCGTTGTTAAGGATACTGATTGCAATGTGGTTAAATCAACAATGTCTAAGGGAGATTTGTCAAGATTAGCCCGCTGGTAGATGTACTTCGTACAAATAGCCTGTTGAGAGGTAGGTTGGGTGACCAGCAAGATCGTATCCATAGAGGACCTGAAACTTATAATATCAAGTTCAATTGAGATTTACAGAGTACAGTTAATAATAGTTTGACTACTCTAGTCGCCGCGCGTTTTCGTCAGCGCGATCTAGCATTTGACCATTTTTAATCACGCCATCTAGCGGTAAATTTTTGAACTTATTATAGAACATTTTGTTAAAATGCGTCAGACAGTAGACTTTTAAGACTTGCAAGACTTCCAGTTTAAATCTAAATAAAAGGGCAAATTCATTAGTGAGTAGAAATTAGCATTTGCAAGCAGAGATCTGATTGAGTCCTCAACTACATAGATTTCTAAGTTTATTCTCAGAAGTAAATATCATAAATGTGTCCAATGACACCGAGAGATAACATTCACGGTTGAAAAATGCTGAACCACGTCTCACTGTAGAAACAGATGATTTACATTCTAACCAATATTTATGAAAAATGATTAAGTAGTTACATTACAAAACAAACCCCAGTGCTGAGCGTAGGAAGGATGTTTATTCCAAGAGTATATAGGTTGAGTATATCCAAATTATTCCATTATGTAGGTACACCCAATAAATAAAACAGCTGTAATAGGTACCATTTCATAACATACATTTAGACTGTACTGGCCCCTTTTCATTAAGCAATGAACAGGTTGAACATTACGTAGCAATATAAATTAATATGTTATGCTCGTACTTATCTGTAATGATTCGTCAGATTGGCCAAACGAACAATTTAAGGTAGGTACCACAGTCTTATCAATACTAATGTCCAAAATCTACTGGGTTTTCTCCGTTAGATCTTCAGGTAGTACTTAGGTAGTGTTTCGAAGCCTATGTGTTATGTTTGTCCGAACACTAAGTTCATTATTGTGTTTATATTCGTGGCGTTTATTAGTTGTTGTGGAAACTAATAAATAGCTGTTGTACAAGCCCGTCTAAATGAGGTTCGTGTCAAAGGTAGCTTATAACCAGGTATAGGATATACTTACGTTTTGATCAAGAATTTATATTGTAGGTAATTTAGTACTTATACGTTAGTCAAGCAAGATCATATTAGGCGTAATGAAAAATTAGCACCGAAATTCAAGTGACCTTATGCGATTATTTCAACTCACCTCGATGACCGCTATGCTCTAAAAGGCTTAAATAATTGAAGAAATATAATTGTAGCAAAAGAGAAATTATGGTTTTGGGCAGGAGAATGGTTGGAAGAAAACATTGCTGTTAAAAACGCCATGTGATTAATACTAGGTACTAGGTACCTACATGTAAAATTATTATTTAAGAAAGAGTTTATGTTCAGAATTTTAATTATGAATATTAATATGATCTACAGTTATTTTGTATCTGGTCTGGGTGTTTCCATGTAAAACATGTATGTATTGACAAACAAAAAGTATATAAGAAGTATATCAGTCAGTACCCATAGCACAAGCTGACTCTCTGACTTTGGGGCTAGGTGATGGTCCAGCAATATTTATTTATTATTTCTTATTACTACTCAAATTCGAGGTATATAATAGGTATGTATGTACAATGACTACTGTTTGTGAACGATTACTTTTGTGCTGAAAAATCTCATCGGGTAAAAATCCGGGCCATTTTATGGTGAAAAGAATATTACATGTCATATTATTTATATTTATTTATCGCTGTGTGGCCTCTTGCTGGGTGCTAATCAGCAAATCGACAGCGGATGGAAGTGAGAAGCACGTTCGGTAGTTGGCTACGCTGTGGGCTTCGAGGCTCGGCTGAAACAGCTCATTGTACAGCGGATGATGGTGTTCAGCAGGAATAGTAGTTGCCCCGCTGTTCTAGCCTCCAATTCCGGGTACTTGGCGCTCCATCAGCAGCGGGTGGAGGTACGCAGTACAATACAGAGTAATTGGCCAGTAAACAAATAAAGTAAAGGGATAAAAGGGTATAAAAACGGGATAATCAGACACTTGTAAATCGTATATACATAATTAAAATGCATCTATCTCATGAAGTGAGATCGATGTGTATAACTGACTAGTATTAATTACCTATCTATTTTGTGTACCAATGTAAAACATAAAGTAAGTACTTTCCTATTAAATACCTCGTATTACATTGAATACATATAATAAATTCACACACACAAACATACACCACACACACATTTTATATACTCCTTACATATATACACACACATAAAATATGTATACACACTTACACATACACAAATCATTTGATACCTACCACTAAAATACACTTAACAACGATACATACCCTAACGCTTTTGTCCTTGTATAGAGGTAAAATTTGAAAATGCACATCACACCCATGTAATAAAAAGTACCTATCACTATCGAACAGTGTAGCTGCGGTAACTGTAATATAAATCCAATGTTGGTCACCACGACACAGGGTATCCTAGTGTGGCGACCAAAGTTAGCGTAAATTATACGTAAGTAAGCCTCGTTTATTCATACCTTAAGATATATAATGTGTATTGTTTACTTTGTATTCTGCTGTTTGGAAACTTATAAATAAATAATTTATTTATTTATAACTATATATATAATATTATAATAGCTGTGAGTAAAAATGTACTCGAATGATGACCCAAATTGAAATTTTGTAAAATAGTGGCAAGAAAAATGATTGTGTACTAAACTATAAAAAGCTACTTCGAGACGAAGTATAGGTCAAGATTGGCCGTAACAGATTTATATGGGAAATATTATAAAAATGTAAATGCTATAGGTAAAATGTATGTCTAAAATAGCTTTCTGAATTTAGAATACCTATTTGATTGTTATTTTTGGATTAGGTAATAAATCAATAGATACTATAATATTAGTCTAAGCTTTGATAATTCCTTATTGTAAAATATAAACCAATATTCATAAGATTAAATGTATGGAATATTAATTTTAGAATTAGTAATCGTTGATATCATATAATTTGTTCTTAAAACGTAATTGTTTATGAGGTGTGTATTTGTTACAAACGTCCATTGCCTTATAAGGCAATGAAATATGGTCTGAGTATCCGATGTATAACTGTGACGATGGTATTGGTAGAGGGAGACGGCTTCGCAGCCTATAAAAACGATCGAGCGTTTGAGCATCGTTCTCTTTACCATTCAGCTGCCAACTAAGCTAAGTATTTGCTCATGTTTAATTATTCATAGTAGTTGTGTGATATTACCTACCCTTAAAGTATTATAAATGTATCTTATATTTTATTTGTACATAAATTGTGTTCGAAAACCAGGTTGTGTATCTATAAAACAATGGTGTATTGTATAAAAGTATAATTCTTTTAATCTGTGATTCTTTTCTTTATTATCCACTATTAGCTACCCTATTAGGATTTAATATTATCTTTATAAAGGAAATAGATCCCTAGGTAGTTAAATTAGGATTTTCCTGGGATCTTATAACTTCTTCTAATGAATAGAGCCATCTTAATCTAACACGCGCGCGCGGTCGATACACGCGGCCTGGCGCTCGCCACGCACTCGGCCTGCCCGCCTGCCTGCCTGCCTGCCTGCCTGCCTGCCTGCCTGCCTGCCCGCCTATTTATCGGTGGAGACAAAAAAGAAAAATTTAACAATATAGAATCCTCAGTGAACTCTTTCAAGAATAGACTGGACAAATATTTAAAGCGCACTGACAAGGACTAAGATATACACGCATCAGCTCTGAGAGCTGCCTGTGTATTATAATAATAATATAATAGAATAGAATGTCATTTATTGTAAAAACATAGGTGGAATATCAGATGAACAGTATGTTTACAAGAGTGTACCACTAGTGTGTGGATTGTGTGTATAACGAATAAAAGAGGATAGAAACACCTTAAAACAGAAGTTTTAAGGATTCACGTTCACGTTTTAAGTTTTACGGATCTAAAGTTGCAAGAATAAATTAAATTGGTATGATATGGTATCATTAGATAAATGCGTGTATTCAATTACTCACTTGAATCCCCAAAACCACTGGTTGCAATAATACAATAATTAATGGTTGAAATGCGCCCAGGGCTGGCTGGCGACTGGAGCTTTTATTGTTGAGCCAAGTTAGTAGCGTTAGTCCATGAGGGTTCGAGTGTGCAGCAAAACTTTTGTCTTGTTAGAGATTATAATGCGCGTGTTCATTCAAACACACACGCCCCTCGGCCCGCGCCCCGCGCTCCGCGCCGCCCCTGGCGGGGCCTGCAATGGCACATGGAGTTATCCGCCGATCGAGACCATAAACTAATTAATCCTCTAATCCTGAAATGAATAGCTACAATAATTTGCGACCTATTTATTTATCAACACTAAGCCGGCATTAGTTTTGAAAGGAGATTGTGAATTCAGACAATGCACACTTCGTGATTTATGATTGTCTCACAGCAGAATTTATTTAAATGAACCAAAAACTAGAAAATGCTCCATTAAATTATGTGATGATCCTATATTGTAAAGCGCGGCATAAACGCATTTGAGCCACCTACACCTAGGTTGACCTAATTATTTGTCGCAGCTGGTCAAATAAATAACAGCCATTGTCAAAACAAGCAGGTCAACTTTGTTCAAACCAGCTTGACCCAATTTTTAGGAGGCAATATCTGAAACAATTTCTGTTGGGATTTTCTCTCCTCCTACAATGCCCTATTTACATAGGGTCGTTGTTGGTTTGTTTGGAAAGTGGAAAACTCACAAACTCAGCAACGAGATTACGGCGACATACATAGTGTAGGTACCTACCCAACTAAATACTTACTAAGTAGATAAAGGCCGCCTCACGCGGTAGGTAAGGTACCTTTACTACTTATATTATTCTGGTACTTTACAAAGGAAATCACAGAGGCTTTGAAAACGAGTAAGTCCCATAGGTTTATACAATTTGTGCCAAAACTATGGAACTAGTTTGCTAAGAAATGAACCTCGACAACTGCCTCCTTCCCCAATTCACAGTTCTAATTACTTTCGGATAATGTTTATTCGGTTGAGACCACACACAGTTAATAATGGATTGTGACAGGGTTTCAAAGGAGGACACGACCCGTGCGATTGTCCCAAACTAAAAACAAACCGGAGCTGACAGCGCGGCCCGCGGGACGCGCCCATTAGTCGAGCGCTCTGATTGGGAACCAGGTGCCTCGTATTAGATAATACTGTTTACAATATTTCGGATCACAATGATACATATAAATACTTACATGTAAAATATATAAATATGTATATATTTTATAAGATCAGTTTAGAAGTCACACACACAACCAACGCTAATGCCTCCATTAGCTTAGTTCTTTATTTGAAAAATGAAAAAAAAAATGAAAAAATATTTATTTAAAAGCGATACAATACAGTTGCATATTTATCAGCGGCCTCCACACTAGGCAAAGCCTATATCGTGTATTTAGTGTGTTATTTTTCTAAAAAGAATGAGAGTTCATTGCAGGTAGCGCGCCATCTAGCGACAGGAAGTGCGCCACCAGTGACACTGGCAGGAAGTGTCACTATGAAGTCAATTGTTTTTTTTTATTCTCTGAAATGTGCTCGTTGCCCCGTAAATTGAAAAGTGTACATGTTGAATTATTCTAAATTATAAATCTCGAGGATGCAAGAATGTATAATTTCAGTTATAGGTAAGTACTTAGTTATAGCGCACCCCTATTTTCCTATCACAAAGAACTGGTACTAGAATAAGAAAGATACTCTTTTATGGAGTACCTACCTACTATACTAACTAGTACTAAACGTAAACAGGGTCACGACTAGTATAAGAAAAAAAAACTCGCCCACCGAGGGTTCCGTACCAAGGACTAAGTACGTATATTTATATACTTATAAGTTATTAGGTACGTATACATAAGGGATTTTTTTTATCTTCATCATACATCGTAAACTATACCTCTATTATAAAAATTATAAAAAATATATTTAAGCTTGT
Source organism: Epirrhoe alternata (assembly GCA_963565295.1). Taxonomy (NCBI): domain Eukaryota; kingdom Metazoa; phylum Arthropoda; class Insecta; order Lepidoptera; family Geometridae; genus Epirrhoe; species Epirrhoe alternata. Next base: position 13,168,715 of record OY751383.1, on the reverse strand, counting down.
GCTAACGAAGCCCTTTCATACGATTATTCGACGAAAATTTCTTTGCATTAGGCCCAGTTTTTTTGGTATTAAAAAATACGGTTTTCATATTTTTCCCTGTAGGTACCTACTCTAAGACGATACTACTTGCCAAACATAGTTCTACGGCAATGGGAAGCACTCTATGAATTTTGATTTATTGAGCCTCGAAATATACGTTTTTTTGCGTCATAAAAGGCCGCATTTTTTTGCGTTAACTTAGTGAAGTTTGATTTTTCACAGCTTAATGGGACCGTAGATTTGAGTATACAGTTTGAATTTTAACTCGATACCTCCACTGCCTTGACAGACAGACAGACAGACGGACAACAAAGTGATCCTATACGGGTTCCGTTTTTTCATTTTGAGGTAGGGAACCCTTAAAACAGTGAGATTTACATCAATCAATGAAATACCCGTACACAATAGACATACACGTTATTTTAAGGATGATGATGGTTGGCTGGTGGATGGGGCGGCAGCCTAAATGATAAATGAGAGGTAAAAGCCCTCGGCCGGCCTGTCGCACTCTCGCTGAGCGGACGTTTGCTTTTCACTCGATTTGATCGCGCGCCCGCCAATAAAGCGCACACTTTATAGCACCGGATTTATTCGGCACGAGGCGGTGATGCCCACTACCACAGATTTCGCCATATTCAACGTCTGATTTGACGTATGATGTATTTTTTAAAAAGAATAAAGCAACATCTACAGCTTACTCCTAATACCTTTAACTTAATTTTGGACTGTGGGAAATGGCCAACAATATTTTATTTGGAAAGTCTTACCGAATTTTACCTACTTACATTCGAGACTAGTGTACGATCACGAACAATTTTAAGTAGGTGACTGAGTCGGCATTTCTGCTGTCTCGGTATTTTAATAATTATAATTTATGACAGCGCGAGTCCAGCAACCCATCGAGGGAACACGGGTCGGAGACACCAACCTTTCATATTGTAAATACAAGTTACCAATACCTGAAAATGCCAGTGGCATTTTCATCTGAGCGCTTCCGTGCTTCGGAGGGCACGTTAAATTGTCGGTCCCGGCTATTCAAGTCGTTAAGCCATGATGGAGGCCTTAAGGCGGCCTAAAAAATCCGTCACCAGAGTTAGCCACTGACTCATACGAACTAACTAACTAACTAACTAACTAACTAACCAATACAGTACGTATTGGTAACTTGGATTTAACTATTTTAACTAATTTTTAAACTAAATAAACTCACTGTTAATCGGAATCAGTGTTTTAACGTAACTTCAACTGCGCACTCCAACTTAACTAACTTCAAATCACGTAGGTACAGTCTATCAGGGCTGTACAACTAGCTAACTTTAATTATTATTTCTTATCAGTTAAGTATGTTACAAGGAATCTTTTCTCTAAATCGAAGTAACTTTTAACGTTATTGTTGGCAACATTCAAGGACAGCGAGCCCCTAATTCTGGAGCTGCGGAACGGCGACCTCGTTGGTTAAAGGCGGCATCAACTGTCAAGTTTTCTATTGTTTTGACAGTTGACAACGAGGAAATTTCGCAAGCGACATAGCTGCTTGCCACCTGTCGTATGGATTGCTGATTTCTGAGTGATTTCTGCAAAACGACGACCTCTGTAGCGACGCAAAAGGTTGCGGGTTCGATCCCCGCGGCGGGACCAATGTATGTATGATCTACAAAATATTTAGGGCTAGATGATGCTGTGTGAAAAGTCCAGCATTATTTATTTATATGTCTCGGTTCTATGTATAATATGTATGTATTTACAAACAAAAGTATACATATAAGTAGTATATCAGCAGAGCCTATGTTATGGGTACAAAGATGACCTTAGTACCCATAACATAGGCTCTGCTTAATTTGTGGCTAGATGATGCTGTGTGAAAAGTCCAGCATAATTTATTTATTTTATTATAAGCAAATGATGACTGCATAATTGTGTTTGGGCGTTTCGCTGAGTCCCCTTGGATGTGTTCAAAGGAATTCCCTAAAAAGCTGAGATAGGAGCGGCCTACGCTGGCTCACGCCATGATCTGTCTCGTAATTCGTATGCGAGCAGGCACACCCCGAGACGCGCGCGGCGGGTGCGGCCGTCATGAATTACAAACTTTAGTGCAATATCGTGAAGTTGCGGCCATTTTCTCTTTATGATTTTCGAGCATGTTGCCAAGACGGCCTCATTTCTAATGCATTTATTATTTTAATGAGCCCGTATTGCTTGGTTAAAAACTTATCCTTCTCTTTTATATAGTTCAATTTTTCTCGATTACACTTAATTTAGGTTCATATGATAATAATAGCCTTTATTTAACAATCTTACAATAAGTTTACTTAAAACTAAAAATATTATTTAAATTGACACCGGTGCGTGTAGATCGTCTTGCTTTCCAGCATAGGCCTCCCCCAGAGTTTGCTACTGTGCGCGGTTCAGCGCTTGTCTTCCCCAAGCAATGCCCGCTATATTTCTAATGTCATCCTCCCACCTTCGACACGGTCTTCCTTTCTTTCTTTTGTAACTTCTTGCACACCATTCTGTTAATTTAAATTCTTACTAAAAGTCATATTTAGTACTTAGTAAGATATTTTCAGGTCCAAAAATATATTTTACTAATGCCGTTGCAGGTCGTTCCAATTTTCACGAGACTTTTTAGATTTTTTACCAAAGAATTGAAGGTCCGACATCAGGCCGTTAGAGATCAGAGCCCCTTTATCTAGTCCCGCATCTTGTCTGCGGCAAACGCTGACACACGCTTAACACCGAGCCGCGTTCGGGGCTGACTAAGAGAATGTATTGGTGCTGAGTAAGCCCTCGGCATCCCCTTTAACATTGACCTAGTTACAGCGTCCCGGTACGAGAGTTGAATCTCGATGCTTCATAAAACACAGGTTTAAAGTTCAGGCCATTATCCAATCGAGACTTTACACCCACCACCATCACCTTTCCTATTCATTCCGAGCTCGAATCAACTAGGTACTTAATTTATACACATTTACTCGCACAGGTATCGTATAGGTATATCCCAATTCCAATAATTCAATTATGCTCGTTTACCTTATGTCCAATATTTACCTTATGTACCATAATACCAATGTTTAAGCTTACGGTTCCACTAAATTGTATCTGTTTATCTTAAACTTGCGCGAAAACGTGGACGTTTTTAAACGTCGGGAAATAATAAAAAATAAGGTACGCGATAAATCCCGTTTAGTTAATACGTAAGTGCGTAATCTGTTTATCAATTAAATTACTTACAGAAGGCAATTAATAGCGTCGGCACACGATCGCTTGCCGCGTGAGCTCCGCCTGCCGGCGGCACCTCAAGTACTCTTTTAATTTGCTTCAGCAAAGTACCAGAGTTTTCATCATAACTTTTGCCTTAAATGCTCAAAAGTTTTAAAGGTAGTAAAGAGGTTAACACTCATTATGGTGATTAGTGAGCGGTGGGTACTGTAGGGTAATCAAAGTTCGCTTAATGTTGAGCGACTGTCCGCGGCCAGGGCTGGAGGGAACTGTAATGTATACGGAGCGCGGGTCACAAGCGGAATATAAATTACCGCGGAGCAGATACACTCGATAAACGTTATTAAGGTGCTTCCGGCGGCGCTGAAGCGAGCCACCGCCCCTTCCCCCCCTCCCCCCACACTCTCCGGATGCGCTTCCGTGATTTTCTCTTTAATCGTTTATTTACTCAACACTCATTTCAATCAAATCAAACAATTATGGTAATTTAACGAAAACATTCGTGTCTATTATATTAACAGTATTAACAGTAGGTGCAGTGCAGGGGTTTGTATTAACTTGACCACGCAAGTCTACGCTCGTGGGTAGTCAGTAGGTACATACCTGATGTTTATGTAGGTAGCTGATGTTTTCAAAGTTAATTGAATCTTCAGAACCTTTAGGTGGAAATAGGAACTAAAACAAATCATGACCGCCAGGTAGAGAAGATAAACATGAAAAGAATTAATTTGACCCTTCCCGTCCCGAAAGTTCTGATGAAATTTTAAAGAGTATTGAAAGGGGTCGGTGACGGGCGCGGCGCGACGCCGGCCGCCGGATATAAGCGCTGGCACATTCCAACTCAAATATTCATTAAAGCCGAATGAAAGGCCCAAAAATTTCAATTATATTTGTGAACTGAAATGTGGATTATAATTTAAACTTCATTAGGGTTTGGACTGGTTTTAGATTAATTCGATTCTCATGAAACGAATACCTAATGCAAGTACCTATTGGCGATGGAGAGAAGCTCTTGAGTTATAAATACTCCAGGACAACGCCAGAATATATGAGTGTTGCAATGCAATCCAGTCAGCACAACATCATACGCATGTTGTTGTTTTTTTGAGAATTTGCTTTTCTGTTCTGAGATCTACTGTGGCTCATAATAACTAACGTTTAAGTTAATATCACCAAACTCAAAAGGCAACAACATCTAAACTGTAGGTAACTTGGTTGCCGCCCGCATAGTGCCTTATCTTCCCTAGACGGAGCTATTTTCATTCCCAACATAAATTGAGTTGAAAATTCCAAGTTGAGACGAGTGACCTTGAGATTGTCTCAAAGGCTTTTATCTCGCGACTGTGACGCTGTCAGCTGTCAGTCCGCCCGGAGAGCCCCCACAGCTGTCGGCGGAGCACTCTGTGCCCAACTTAGATTACCTCCACAGCGACACTTCAAACTCTTCGATAGAGCTTCCGACAAGTAATCTGCCACGGAATTCGGCCATCGTACAGTTCACAACAAAAAGTCCGGTTCCGAAGTTCCTGCGTACTCGGAACTTTGGTTTCGTTTGTTAAACACAAAGGCACGTCACAAAACAACCGACCACAATACTTAATGGCATTCAGTAGCGCCTTTAGAATCACTTCCTTACAGAACAATGAAATATTTTACCTTTTACCAAATACTCGTAGCTACCCACCTAAAATCTTTTATATGAACTTTTGATTTTATCACAGAATTATATTCATGGTAGGTTTTTGTTGTTTTTTCTTGAATGATATTGTAAATTAGGTAAATTGATCAAAATTTATAATCAATCGTGTTATAAACTGTAGGGACTTCTTTTTTAAAATGCGAACACAAAATGAGCTCATCTTTAGGTACCGCGATATCCGACTCTCGCAATGGTTTCATTTAATTAAATAAAATCATCGCTACATTTCACGCTCTGGCAAAACGCGGGCGCTCATATTACGCGCAATTTTCTGTAATGTGTAACATTAACAACCCAGAAGAGAAGAGTACTTGTGAAGTGGTATATAATTAGCCCACTGCTGGCTGGTGTGGTGTGGCGCTGCAAGTGTAGCTGCAATCTCAACTGTCGCGGTAACTGTCGCGGCGGCTCTTGAATGCTCCTAACCTAATAACTGTCGCATTGTAAGCACACTCCCGCCACAAACAACACGCCAACAAAGGAGGGACCAACATTAAATTATGGATAAGGTTTCTTACAAGAAAAGGAACTCGTCGTGAAACCTACCTAATTGACTATTGAATTGTTATCCTATATTCAGTATAACAATTGTAACAAAATAATGAATACGAAAAAATCCACAAAAAATTGTAGGTATAAAACCTGTTGTAAGAGAGACAAAATAAATTGGTTATTGAGGGTACTTTGCGAGTGCGCTAGCTCCCACCCTAGGAAAACCTGTGTTGTGGGTAGCTATGTAAGATAATGTTTAGAATATAATAAAATTGTATTTTTTCTACAATACTTATTCTTACTAATGTATGTAAGATGGATACCTAATGGATATGTGAGTAGAGGTAGACGTAGGTCTAACAAAAGATGAATGTGAAAGAAGATACGGGCACAGAATTCAGATGAGGTACGTACGGATACGGAGATGACGAGTGATTGGGGAGAGTGGAAGACGAGAACATGTTTTGCCGACCCCTCATGAGCGGGATAAGGGCAGGCAATGATGATGACTAAACTCTAGGAACGAGATAAAAATACAGGATTTTAGCGAAACCATCTAAGTTATTGTCCAATACTACAAAAACTCCTCATATTTGTAACAAAACAGCTAATCTCAGTACGAAGTTGTCGAGGAAATTAGTTTTAGAGTCTTATCGCTCCACAATTTCCTTCAGCAGATGAAAATCTTTGCTGTGGCGAAGCTTGCCTTATTTATTCGGGAATCAAAATAGACGATGTTGCAAATGTTTAAAAATTTATCGAAAAATATGAGGATCTACCTACCTACCTATAAGAAGAGAATTTGATCTATTAAAGCAGACCACTATAAATATGTTCCTCAGTGATTCGAATAATTTTTTTTTGCTGTTAATATTTAGTAAGTACTTAGGTAATAAAGGGGCTACAAACATAGCTTCGGGTCCGGATATAATTTTTGTAATCCATCATCTTACCTTTTGGCTAAGAATTGGATAGACCACTTTTCAGTTTTTCGTTGGTTACTAGACAGAAATAACAATTAGCAACTAACATTATTTGGATGTAAATAGCATGTATCACGGCGAACAGAATATATTGGATACATAATTGGAAACATAAATGCTCTATTACCAACTTCAATTACCTATCTATAAACTAGGAGCACTCCCGCAGTCAGTAGTAGGTAGTGTTTCTGCGGCATAACTTAGAGGATGGAAGGTTGTCGAATGTCGGTTCCTTTGCTATGCAGCGCAGGACCCTACTGTACCAGCGGCTAGTACCTACTTCCTGTGGTTCCAACCGGAATATTAATGAACAGGTCCCGACCACACCGCATTTTGGCCATCGGACCTTCACACGTCGATTAGTTGGATTAAACTGTATGTACCTACTACCTATTATACTTGTACAGTTGTACCTAACTCGTATTTAAAAGTAAATATTTAATTATTTTAAACTATACATAGTAACAAATATATTCTATCACTTTAATATTTAAAAGCAGTCTTATATTTATAAAATCTCCATCAACTGCAAATATATTATCTCGAAGACTTCCTGAAACTGCCTGTATGCTAAAAAATGCAAGCAATTGAACGTGGCTCGGCTCCAAGAAAAATAAGAAAGGAAGGAAAAAGACAATTTTCTTTTCCACGATCACCTACTTACTATTAATCTTGCGACATCCTATTTGGTCGGCTCTTATACCTTCCACCCTCGAAATGGACATTCGTTTTCCCGGTATTTGCGCGGCCGCGAAGTTGTCCGGCCGAGGCGCTCGCTAGACCGCGACCGCCCCGCCCAATATAACGCTGCATAAGTTCGCAACTAATAAACTAGTTACAATAAGTTAGTTACGGGCGACGAGGAACACAGTTAAACCCTGATTCTATACATAATGCACTTGTAGGTATTAGCGGCGAGCCCCGGCTCTGCGGCCCTCGATATTGTTCGCAACTCGAAAGCTGTTCACTGAGAGTGCAGTTGGCTCTCGATCGACTGAGGAAGGAGCGAGCTGAGTACCATCATAATTCGGTATGTAAATCTGCATATTAATAGTAAGTCGATGAGCAAGCTGAGAGGACGAAGTTTCGGATGCAAAACCAATATCCCGAGTCGAGCACTAATCCCGGCGGGTTCCGATACCCGTTGGAATCGAAGCTTCCAATCGGTAATTTGATTTTACGCCTCTCGATGTCTTCGCTGCGGCCCGCCATGACGCCATGCGCCATTACTGCGGGCCGAGTCCCGCCCGTGGGACGTCCGATATGCAAGATCATACTTCCGGGAAATTGATTAACTTTTCAAAACCCGCGCTCAGACAGTCAAACCCGGCAGAGCTTCCATTTCAGCAGTTTTTTCCATATTCAACCCCTATTCATAATCCAGTTTGACGTTTCACTCTCAGAACCTATTACTCCGCATAATTGAAAACACCCAACAAAGAGGGACATCCTGTAGGTACCTATAATTTTCCTCATTTAAATTGCTAGAAGCAGCAACCGACGTAAAAAAAATTGGAAGTGACACTCAACAGGCAGCGGCATAGCTAGAGAAATCTCCTAGTTCAAAACAATAAACTCATGAGCATGAATGGATACCCCCCAGATAGGTAATTAGGGTAATGTTATTGCATCATCGAAACGCAAATTGTTCAGCTAAGCTCCCGCGGTTCCGCGAAATTAATTTCATTTAAGTACGTTTGTTGATTTACGTTGTTGAATTCTATGTGTGGAATTTCAATGACTCTCAAACAGGTAAGATACGATCTATAATAGAGATCTATAATAGAGAGAGTGATAATAGAGTCGCACCTTAAAATTAGCCTTTACCCCCCTTTACAAACATCTTAATACGAAAACAGACTTGTAGGAAAGGGAAGCTTTATGTACAGATTATTTTTTTATGACCAAGAATCATTATTTTTTCTTATTTCATAAAAAGTCCCCCCCCCCCCCCCCCCCCTCCACCCGCCCAGCCAGATTCCCATAAATCAGTTTAATAAGGAGTGAATGAGCCCCGCAAAATGAATAGATGGGCACCGGAAGGGCCTCGGTGGGGGAAGAAGGAGGATTAAAGGGGGTTAGGGGGATGTTGGAAGTAGTTAATTCAGCAGCGGTTCCGAAGCCACAAGCCGCGAGCTAGCGAGTTATTGCGTTTACACCGCCCCCGGCCCGCTCGGTGCGGCCGCACTGTCGGCAGGCCAAGCCAAGCCTCCACTACTAATACTAACATAATATACATAAATATCGATTTAAGTACTCAATTATTTTTTTAATTTGAGAGCAATCACTCTTGAATTTGGTTTCGAAACATTTGAATCCCAAAAGAGAAAACCATCGCGAGTAAACCCGCGGCCTAATCAGCTCCACAATGTTGACTAATGTATTTCTTGCGGATAAGGCTGATTAAGCTGAGAGGATGGATTAGAGCCTCGACAAGAAAATATCAAAGAGTCCCCTTTGAGTGTGTAGGCTTAGAACGCCCTTTGATGTTTGTTATACCTATGTACCTAAAAAAATGTAAAGCTGTTAAGTTTTTACTTGACAACCAGCCCCGTGAAAATAATGAACCGTATGTTGCCTGAAATAAATTTGATGAATAGAATATATCTTTATTAAAAAATACCTAATAACAGCAATAGACAAAGAGAAATAAAGAAGAACAGAAAATATAAAACTTAGGTATAACAATGGGCGTCCTTATCGCTGAAATGATAAGGAGTCAAATTCTGCGCCCTATAAACCGATTTTTTCATTCAGGAAAATCTTCGAGACATGTTATTTAATTTTTATCTCTCTCTCTCTCTTCCCGACTATTTATCCCACATGGTGGTGGGGTCAGCCTTCCTAACACTCTTCCTCCACTTCGCCCTATCCATGACGTCATCATGGGAAACGTCGCATGCCTTTATATCTCGTTCCAACACAGCTGTCCAGGTTGTTTTTGGTCTCCCTCTAGATCTTTTACCGGAGATGGACAGTCCCAGTACCTGGTTGCCAACGTAATCGGGTGATCTTCTTTTGACATGTCCATACCATCTCATCCTGTTCTCCTGCAGCTTCTCCGCAATGTCGCGGACTCCCAGACTACCACGCACATACTCATTCCGGATTTTATCCAGCCTGGTTACGCCGCACATCCACCTCAACATCTTCATTTCTGCCACATGGATGGTATGGACATGCCCCTGTGTGACGGCCCAAGTCTCGCTACCGTACATAAGGACAGGTCTTATTATGGACTTGTAAACAAGCCCTTTTAATTTGACCGGCATCTTTTTGTCGCAGGTTACTCCTGTAACTTCTCGCCACTTAAGCCATGCTGCTGCTATTCGGTGTTGAATATTGTGTTCTAGGTCTCCTGAACTGTGCATCATGTTTCCCAGGTATTTATATTGATCGCACTTAGTAATTAGTTGACCATCAATGCTGATAGGTTGGTCATCAGAACGTGGGTCATTTAAAGCCATGAACTGGGTTTTTGCAACACTCAACACCAAACCACCTGCTTGCAGCTGAAGCTTCCAAGCTGTAAGTGCTTCTTGCAAAAGGTCTCGGCTCTTTGCACATATAGCTACATCATCGGCATAAATAAAAGTCCATGCTGACTTGGCCTGCGCTTCTTCAGTGAGCGTATCTAAGACCAAGCTGAATAAAAAGGGGCTTAGGACTGAACCTTGATGTACGCCTTCAGTGACCGGGATAGATCTTGTGTTGCCCACAACAGTCCTTACGAGTGATCTTGCATCTTTGTACATGTCGGCTATGATGTCAATGTATTTTTCTGGGACATTTTTCTTTCGAAGACTCCACCAGATCGTGTCTCTTGGGACACGGTCGAAGGCCTTCTCCATATCCAAAAACGCAACATACAACGGATGGTTGTTAGCCCGGTGGTTTTCGGCAATCATGCTGAGAGCAAACATAGGGTCAGTGGTGGAAACACCTGGTACAAAGCCGTAGTGGTTCTTCGAAAGCGAGCACTCAGATCTTAGTCGGCTATCGATGACTCGTTCATAGAGTTTCATCGTATGACACATTAGCTTTATACCGCGATAGTTACTGCATTCATACTTACTACCTTTGCCCTTATATATTGGAACTATTGTGCTCAACCTCCATGCTCTAGGCATTTCGGAAGAAATCATCAAATCGTTAAAGAAGTTAGTAAGTATGAGTATGCCCTTATCGCCCAGGCATTTCCACACCTCTATAGGAATACCATCTGGTCCAACGGCCTTCTTGTTGGACATCTTTTGAAGCGCTTTTTTAATCTCACTGGGGTGTATAGGCGGGATTAGTCCGGCATTTGGTCTTGAAGCCGGAAGCTGGATGTTAACTGCCTTGGTATTTAGAAGCGTATCGTAGTACGATTGCCAAGTTGTAATTATGTCATTGTCCTTATACTGAAGTTCCCCAGAAGCATTTTTGATGTTATTTAATTTTTATAACGGGACTTAATCGCGTAGGTATAACATTTGTTTATTTACCTCGACGTTAAATGTTATACCTACGCGATTAAGTCCCGTTATAAAATTTAAAATGTCTTCGAGTCGCGAAAGTTTAAAATGTGTATGTTATTTAATGTTAAAAAAAGAAATTTTATTCTCAATAAAGACACAAAGTCACTTATTAGAGAAAAAAAATCGTATTCGTAAGGGTAGGTAAAAAAAATAAGAAAGGTTAAAAGAATAAGATGTTATATAAATAACGTTTACTCGGAGAGTCTGTCCATGCCCTTAGTGAATACCTTGAGTCCGACCTACCCTACAGCCGCCGCAGGCTCACACCCACGCATTCCGAACCTCAGTGAATGCCCCAAATAGACACGGTATCTACTGGTGGCTGAAGTGAGTATCTACCCGTCACAAGTCAAATGCAGGATTCAGTCAGCTATACCTAGGTAGATGTAGATAAATAGTTGCTTCATGCGAAGGAGATTTTGTGGTTTGACCCTAAATCAGTTCAAATGCCTTCAAACAAAACCACAAAGTCTGAAAAAGAGCAAATGCTTTTGACATACCTACCAAAAGTCTTTTGTTAAATAAAATAAAATGGAACCATTGTTATTGAATGTTCATTTATCGGAATCCATTGCTAATTAGAGCGTCTTAATGAGACGACAAAGTCTTCCAATAATCGATATTTAAAACACACCTATACAATTTAAAATTAGATGTTATAGTAGGTACGTACACGGTAACCCAATTAAGCTCGGCCGTATGAAGAGTTTCGTAATTTAGCGGTGATTGCGGCGTTGAGTGAGGATCTCCCGACAGAGCCGTTTGCCGCGCAGGTTCCTGCTTGTTGTTGGCACGCTCTCGTTCATAAAATCTCGAAACCTAATAAAATCCAGATGGTCAGTGAGTGACGGCGACTGGCGGCGCTGAAAAGTAATTATTGTCAGTTAAGTTCGTTACAGGCTTTCAGAGGCATTAGCGGTGTCATACTTTATTGTGGACTCGTGTTTCATATCGCAGCTAAATTGAATTTGATCTTAAAATGCCAAACATATTTTACGGAGAGACCATTAAAAAATATTGGCAATGACTTTATAGGTAATACGAATGATCTTTTATACAGATTACCTAATGGTAGTACCAATAAAACGACGTTATGCAAGTAATCGTGTCATTCATGTGCTATCTTTGGAATATCACTCTACTGTTATTTTTAGGTCTGTGGTTATACTTCTTGGCACCTGACGAGTAAAGTGCAACCAGAAATATCGCTGTCAAGTCTTGACCTAGCTAAAATGAGCTTTATAATGTTACCTTAGTCAACGCAACAATCAATGATACTTGGTCTTGGTGCTTAGGTACTCTTGCCATTTTACTGGCGTCTCCTACGGAAAATCCCCCATTCGTACTGTAACCATTAGTAGCAGTGTTGCATTAGTAGATGTCGCCAAATCGAAATCAGCTATTTACCTACACTCTTTGTAGAAGACTCTAACGGAGAAAAACTGATACAATTGTTTAGAACTTAAATGATTAACCTACTCATCGGTTTATAGGTAGAAAGAAATGTAGTATAGTACTCGTGTGTAGGTGTGTGGCGCAGTGGAGATGCGACGGGCTGTCTGCACGAGAGCGTGTCAAGGCCCCGCGAAAATACCCCGTCTGGGGTCACAGTGGCCCGGGCGCGCGCGGGCGTGGCGAATCGATGGTGCCGCGCTGCATTGTCACTATTGCTCAACCGAATATTCCTAGCGCGGAGGATGTAGCTCAAATTGGTAATTTCCATTCCTCGCTCGGTTGGCTTCGCCTTGTTCTTGTTTATAAAATTGAGAATGGTATTTGCAATGAGCGCTATTGATGCATACGACGGCGGGCGACACTTGCGACTGAGGACCCTCGATACCTCTAAAGCATGGAGAGCTCTGGAGCGCTGGATTAGCACGGAAAGTATCCGCTCGGGCTCCCGGGGGATGGCTGCTCTCCAGTGGAGTGACGTCACACTAGAGCTTCATTAATTATTTCTCGTCCGAAGCCTTTGTGCCCCAAATGCTGAATTACAATAGCCGACCCATTAACTTCATCAATATTAATAGCCGCCTGTTGTGTCACTGTTATAAGCTGGTTCTGTGACCGGTAATTAAAATATTCACTCGAGAAGCGAGCGCTGAGAGCGAGCTTATTTTATGTTCATGCATGAATAATTAACTTTCCAAAATTGTTTCTCCGGAGAATGGCGAAAGCCAACCAAGTAACGAGAGCCAACTCACACCAAACAAAGTTAACTGCTTATATAAGTTTTAGTTTACTTAATAGCGAGCGGCGTCCATCGCTAGAGTATCACGAGTAACTCTACCTAAATTATATTTTTTGTTTAGGTAGATACTAAGGCGTAAATACTTGCGAAACAGATGATTAGGACAATGTGACGATTTAGTGAGTATTTTAGCATAACTCCTATTCAACCTCAGGTAAACTAAAAACTGTTATTTGCTTTATCAATAGTTGTCGCAAAAACCAAGTACTTACCTAATAGCTCGAGTCCCGCAGTAAGTGCGTTGAGGCGGTGAGGAGAGCTGCCAAGGTGCAGGTGCAGTACGTACTCCGCGGCTGGCGAGGCCTTGACGCGGCGCCAGAGCCCGCGTCCCGCCACACAGAACCGATTTGTTCAGCCGAGGTACATGCTACCCTAGGCTCTTACATAAATAAGTACGAGCCAACAGGTAAAGACTAGATAATCTATTTGTTCATGAGTCTACACGAAAACTATTTTCAGTTTTGATTTAAAAGTAGATTTTACTATTTTAGATACTTCGATAAAATCACTGCATTCTGAAAGAAAGTTACAAACAGGTGCGGTAGCTTAGTGTAAAACATGATTCAACATTTTTTACAGGAATTTTGGAGGTATGGAATAGATAGAGGCACGTCGGAGCATTTTGTAGTCCGTCGGCGGAGCTTTCGAGTGAAGTGAAGCGTGAAGCGCGCCGCACCCGTCGTCGGTTCCAATGCCGATGCTGGACCTCATACCTACGAAGTTTAATGTTTAATACAACTGTACCTAAATACTGTTTCTACATTATACACCCCTATTTTATGACTACCAAAAAAAATTTAAGGACAGTTGCAGCAGATGCAGAAAATGATAATGGCATGGTCAGAACTTTTTTTTATTTAACTATCACAAAGTTATCGAGGATTGTAGTCAATCAAAACCGAACAACATTTTATGAAAACTGTACAAATAAGTACTACAGACAACAATCGCGTACAGACTCTCATTGTAACTATGTTCTCGTATCATACCCAGTCAGTATAACACCAGTAGCTATCATAAATCCATGTCTGACTCGTCTCGTCTTCTTTTGAAGTTATAATTTTTTTTCTCTTTTTTAGAGTTTTATAACTACATAAATGTGATCAGTAACAGACACCGAGACCATGCTTAAAAATCTTTTTTTGAAATTTTTTATTTTTTAAAATAGGGGTGTAGGTATAGCTAAACATTAATAGCCTAACCATAAACGTGATATAAAGTTATTTCTCGGAATAAACCAAGAATAACCATACATTTTGTCAGTTTACACTCAGGAATAACTTTATACTAGGTTTGTTAGTATAGTAGGCGCCTAAAAGTCAAAGTCAAAAAGCATTTATTCAGTAGGATCGCTAGGATCACTTTGATGAAAGTTCTCTCGATTTTAAAACTGGACAAGAGCAAGTCGGACTCAGAACATGCTTACATAATAAAAATTATTAAAAATCGGTTTAAGCTTGTGCTAATAAAGCTCTTTCATACGATACCCCCATGACACGGTTTACTCACTTCAAAATTTCGGCCCCCATTAGGTGTGCATTAGGCCCTGTTTTATTGTGATTAAACTAAAATATACGGTTTTCAGATTTTCCCCTGTACTTGTAGTCTAAGACGATACTACTTGCCAAATTTCATAGTTCTATCTCAATGGGAAGTACTCTATGAATTTTCGTTTATTGAATGTTGAAATATACGTTTTTTGCGGCACTAACGGCCGCATCTTTTTTTTCGTTAACTCAGGAGTTTGAATTTTTTCACAGCTTAAAGGGACTTTCGACTTGAGTATAATTATGGTTCTAATTTCAACTCGATACCTCCACGCGTTCCCGAGATAAAGGGTCTTGACAGATAGACAGACGGACAACAAAGTGATCCTATAAGGGTTCCGTTTTTTCGATGCAGAAACGTACAACTCCTAAATGGCTACGACACGTCGTAGCACCGTAGTGTAAGCGTTGCGTCGTAGCAGAGTGCTAGTCGTAGCAGAGTGCTAGGCTAGCTAGAGATGTTACGACGCTACGCAGACGCGTAGCACGTTGCAGTCTTGCGAAACATGAAAATGTGTGAAAGAAATTTGTTCCATAGTAATTAGGTAAGTTGTTGGCACTTAACTTTCTTAACTTATTTATTAACCTACTTTCGTACCTTGCGAATAGCCGCAGGGGATAGCTATAAGTAGATAATCCCACCTGGTTAGTTACGGCATCTAAAACCCAATTTTCGCAGGACCGCAAAAGAGAATACGAAATCATGCAATTACGGCATTAGGGAGCGTAGTTTGGTAACTCGGGATGATGTCGGTGCGGTATAAGGGATCCAGCAATTTAGATCGTCGTTGAGATAAAACAGAAATTATGAAGAAATACTTACATAGGTACCTTTAGTACTTTTCGGGCGGTCGGATCTCTTCCTATGAACAGGAAAATAACGACTACCAAACTGATTTGGCAAAAGTTCCTAATTACTCTCAGAGCTTGAAGTAAAATCTGGTCTGTAGGTAGGTACATACATCTACAGTGGTACCTTCGACCAAAAATAGTACTAAGTGACTTAAAACTTCAAGAGTAACTTGTAAGAGTTGGGGAACGTGGGGCGCAGTGGATAGCGCATTTACTAGGGCTCACATAAGCACGCAAACACAAGCCAAGCTCCGACTCACTAAACATCCCTCCCTTGCGCCAGTGACCGACCTGGACCACAACGTCGAGAAAGCACGCTATGGCTACAGCGCAATGGGGTAGTGGCAATTCTATTTTTTGTTTCAATAACTAAAGAAATCGCTGTTCAGATATTAGGTATTACCTACCCCACAAATAAAGTATTACCTACAATAGAATAGGAGGATAAGTAGGAACTACTATATCTATCTTGATGAAAGCGAATTTACGAAATAGCGATGAAAATGTTTCATCCGAAACATTCCCTCAGAAAGTCACGTCGCGGCAGCCTCCGGTTCCCGGGTGAAGTCATTACAGCACCCCCACGCTCTGCTCAAATTACACGTGGTATCAGTCGTAAAATATCAGTTTTCACGTTGCAGTGTCGCTTTGAATTTTTGTTGGAAGCTGTTCGCCGACACTCCGTCCTAGCGGCAATAAGCGCCCTCTCGGCGAGAGCTTGCGGTGCGCGAATGGGCGAACTCATCAAAACTTCATTTGAACCTTCAGACGCTCCCGAACGAGCGCGATAACGCGTTGATAGCCGATACACCCTCGTATCGAACATTCTGACGCGCCGAGGAGCGCAAGTGCTATTAGCTTCCAGCGGGAATATGTGCGAACTAATGCAGCGCACTATAATAGAGCTTCGAGGCAGGTACTTGGCCAGATAGCATTGCATTCCGCACGGTCTAGCTAGACAAATAACTTGCTACGCCCCGACCCTTACCGACTCCACTACCTACGTGTTGTTCGTAGTACATTACCCGATTCTAGTGAAAAGCTTCTTGTACGTTCTCTTAAAGCGCGCACTGAGTTTGAATATCTACATCAAAGCTCGCGCTTCAAAGCCATCATTCGCGATAATTACTTATGTAATTATCTAGCTAAGTAGGTAACTAAATAATGGTTAATGCAATATTGCTTTTATGACATTAATGAATATCTGACGCATTCAAGTGATTTTAATAATTAACATAACATTGACATGCTTAAACGATTTTATTGTCAGAAATAATGTAAGTACTTAAATATAAATTTATCTAATTTGAATGTTTTGACTATTATATAAATAAATAATTATTAGAAGATTATTTGGCTTAATATCATGTTATAAATTTTGCACACCAGGTGGATGGTAGAATATATAAGGCACAACAGATGTAAATTGGCAACCAAACTTGTAAAAGTATCTACCTATATTCTGGCAAAATAAATTATATTCTATTCTATCTACTAGATGGGTAGAATGAGTACCTATCAGTGTGAGCGCCCCCGCTGCCAACTGCCATGCACACGCTAAGCTCGGCAAGAAAGTTCTAAGCTCTTAGTTTGCGCAAAATACAAAAGTAGGTACTAACCTAAGTAAGTACCTACCTACCCTACGAGTGCTAACCAACATAGGGCGATGGTCCCACTGTTTGAAATTAAATTAAGTACTTAGAAATTAATAAAATAAAATTAATAATACTACCAACTTATAATATTTTTCGTTGAATATTTAGATAGCATGCAATGATAGGTAAGAAGGGCATGGCGAAACTAGTACAATTGAAAGGCGCTTTGAATCCAAACGATCAATTATATTGCACAATAATACCTTGAATTGCGCAATATTTTTAGCCAGACATGTAGCTTCTTGTATTAAAAGTTCAAAACTTTCAACCATTGCGCAATCTTCAATAATAATCCTAAACGGTATCATCACTATCACTCACTACTTGGTATAAAACAAAGTCGCTTTCTCTGTCCCTATATCCCTAAGTCCCTATGTAGGTATGCTTAAATCTTTAAAACTACGCAACGGATTTTGATGCGATTTTTTTAATACATAGAGTGATTCAAGGGGAAGTTTTATATGTATAATACATGCATAATATAGTAGAGGAACACTGATAATTTTAGAGGTAGGTGATGGCCTATCTAATGTGATGTCGTGAATTACTAATACATTTTTTGCGCTTACATTGCAAACGCTGGCTAAACCCTAATATTAGCATCAACATTACACCCGTGCGAAGCCGGGGCGGTTCCAAAGTTACCCGGTCCTGAAAACTTTTGGATAGGTACAGGGGGCTGATACTTTAGTTAGACATTATCTACATACTTATCCTACCACTCACTTGAGATCCAGTAGACGTTATGTATGTTGTTTACGAGGAAACAAAGCTGCGTCTACATAATCCTTTGTGCGTTAAATAACATTTGAAATGAGGTTGAACAAATATAGCGGTTCATTCGCGGAGTGTTTGCTCACGGCTTCATTACAGCCTGTCGCGAATGTAGCTACACAACCGCATGCTATAACTAATACCCCTACCGATAGGTACCTACGTACGTACATACCCACAATACCCACCTACGCATCTACCTATCTGCAGGTAGGTATGCTTAGCCAGCATAAAATATTATCTCATTATTACAGAATTCGAATTCATCAACACGTAATTACCTACTTGGTAAAGGATCTACCATGTCATGTTGTTAGATAATGCAAGTACCTACCAGTACTAGTGTAAGTAGTACCTAGTATACTTTTAGCAAACAGTCCTATACACAGGTCATAAGTACTTTGAAAATAGACTTAAAATCTGGTCAAACAAAAGGAAGGCATACGCGTATGCCGCCTATTGGCGACGTTGCTCGAACTACTAATAATCACTATGAAGGACACCCTCAAGGCCTCAATCCCTGTCCCAAGTCAGGTAAGTGAATGTAACTGAATTTAAAAAAATAACTATGCGTGCTTGGAGTGAATGGCGTACGATTATTTACGACTCTATCCAGTGCGTGCATGTGTGTTTAAATATCCCGCTCTTTGCCTGAACATAATTACGTTTACTTCGACCCTTTCTAGATGGCGCGCATTACGGATTTTATAGAACTTATTGAAAATGAAATTTTAATGTTATTTGTTGTTTAATGTCCATTTTGTGCTATTTTTACTACCTATATTTAATATATAAAACGAAGAAAGAATCTTAATTACTGATGATAGAATTTGTGCGTAGTCTATGAAAAAAGAAGAATCGAGCTCTTTTTATGGCAACACCACTGATAAAATCAAGTTTAGATACCACCAACATTCGAAAATCAACTACTAACCTCAAAATATGTCTTACGAAAATCGAAATAAATAGTAGAAAAATACTACTATGAAAATGAAATATCACTAAACTTTATGATGTTATCTGGTAAAACGACGAAGTAGTGGCTATGCCAGAAAATCATGCAAATTCGTACAAGTACAAGGTCAAATTTTGACTTTGACAGCAAAGTTCATTTTCGCGGTCTATGTTGGTAATTTTTTTACTAGTAATGTTGACGTTTACTGTTTATGATTTTTACATTAAAATGAAGAAGTGAAGAGAAGACCTAAAGTTCTAACAACTTAAGGAGTTTATTTGGTAAGTAATGTTATTTTCTAAATACTACTGACTAAAAGTATGTCTTCAATTAACCACTTCCGTTTCAAACAGGAAAAGGAAGTGTTGAATTATGGCGGAGGCATGGCTCACCTAACTACACATCCTCATCCTGTTATATTTTGATCAAATCGAAAGCGCGAAATGAATGAATTACCATATGATGTTCTCGGAAATGAGCGCTTTAACAACAAAAGGAATGTTTTACAACACTTTCTGTGTAGAAAGGATGAATCTAGATACAATGTATTTCTATTTAGATTGAATTGTCTAATTTTATTGTATAGGTAGAAAGAACCTTGATTTTTGATTATTTGGGCATAAGTATAAAAATATTTTTACCATATTTTAAAATATTAATCATCAGTACCTACCTACTGTTGTGCTGAGTAACATAACTTGTACCTACATACAACTTTCTTTGTTCTGAAAGACTATCACACAAAATTAAAAACACTAGGTATACATCATATAAATTAGGTAGGGATTTTATTTTGAATTTAAGTTTTTCTTCTTGGCCTTTCATTTAACTTTGTTTTAAGTATAAATTACTTAACATTTCAGTTCATTGAGATGGATATTCCTGAAGATATTGGTCCGGAGGACATACTGGTTAATGAAATGAACGCATCAACAGTCCTAATGGTATGAACTCATTACCTAATGGTTAGGCATGTAATTTGATAATAATCTATAGGTATATTTAAATATTAAATTAAAGTATGGAATGGAAGTGAAATAATAGTTTGTGAAAAACCTTTTAGGGTAAGTTGCTTACATAACTCTAACATCCAAACATGAGTGAATTAAATGTTTGATTTAATTTATTACCTAAGTAAGTATTTATGTATTTTAAATACTTACAATTGATATTTCAAATAAATGCAGGTAAATAATTGTATCATGTAGTGGTAAAATGTTAGTAGGTACATGTTTGTAGTGCTCAATCCGGGCTCATGTTGTAAACTTTTAATTAAATTAAGACCATTGTTATGACATGAAACAAATAAAGGAATTTGAATGAAGTATACTTAGTCTAAACAGAATTGATATAAAAGTGGAGCATTCAGGATCAAAATGTGCCTGCTCATTAAATTTTGCGATGTCCTTGCAGGACTCATGCGTTAGCTACTAAGTACACTTAAGTTTAAGACCTCTTACACACACAATATGTAAGCAAATAGGTAGGTAAATACTTTGACTTTGAATGTTGGAAACATGAATGATCAGTTATCGGGTGATGTCGCAGCAGGCGGAGGGTCCCCGGGCGACGGGAGGAGGCGGCGGGGGCGGCGGCGGCGGCGCGGGCGAGCTCGGCCGGCGGCTGCTGCTGGCCGCGCGGCACGGCGACACGCCGCTCGTGCTCGACCTCATGGCCAAGGGCGCGCCCTTCACCACCGACTGGGTCAGTACCGGCAGCTCGAGGACCTAGCTCCGTCGGAAGCCTCATTTTCGTCCAGGTTAACGAATCGAAGGTTCGATCATCATCATCATTCGCAGCCGATAATATCCGACAGTCGGGCATGGAGGCCTCCCTCCGTTCGCAGACCGGAATAGTCGCGATAGGTATCAATTTTAAATGAATACTTCATTATGTAGGTAATTATAATTTTTACTAATTTAAATAAATGTAGTCTCGATCCGGAACCGTTCGACGGTTCCGGAACATGCAGATAGGTCCGAGCCCCAGCTCTGATGGTCCCGGGCCGTGTTCCAGCTGGGCACGTCCGCGCTGCACGTGGCGGCGCGCGGCGCGCACCTGGAGACGTGCGGCGTGCTGCTGCGGGCCGGCGTGTCGCGCGACTGCCGCACCAAGGCGGAGCGCACGCCGCTGCACCTGGCCGCGCACGCCGGCCACGCGGCCGTGGCCGAGCTGCTGCTGCGGCACCGCGCCGCCGTCGACTGCCGCGACATGCTGCGCATGACGCCGCTGCACTGGGCGGCCGAGCGCGGCCACCTGGCGCTCGCCGACCTGCTGCTGCGGCACGGCGCCGACCCGAGCGCGCGCTCCAAGTTCCACAAGACGCCGCGCGACCTGGCCGCGCGCCACCGGCGCCTGCCGCTGGTGCAGCTGTTGGACGAGGCGGCGCGACGTCGCGAGCTGCAGGCCGCCACCGCCGCAGGTACCTCTGCCTACCTACTGAGAGATAAGCGGACGGTGCTCTCGGTGAATGGTGAATTCTTAGTAAACCGATGACCGCTCTCCCCACTGCCCCAAGCTCGCCAGATACTCTCTTCTTTCGTTCCAAAGTTGCGAGTGCAAATGTCTGTCTAGAAGTTCAGAACATCCCACTGATGATAATTACCTAAGCTCAAAGTTGTATAGGTATTTAGATGTTTGTACATTTGTATTTCGATCACGCCTAAACAGGTGAACCGATCGGGATGAAACTTGAAATAGGCGTAGATAGAGACCTGGAATATCATATAAGGTATTCAAAATGTTGGTACAACGCGGGCGAAGCCGCGCGCAATAGCTAATCATTATACTAATTTGTTTTAATTTTCAGACGCTGAAGCCGCTGATTCTCTCCAGACTGATCTTGATCTGAACGGTGAGTGAAGCTATATGTATAATGACTCAAAATCGAATAAGAAAAATGACAATACACATCCATGTTGACCAGATCTCACAATACACTCTTACATTTCAGCACTACCAGATATTAAAATCCCGACCCAAGAGGCGAAGCCGACGCCGCCACCGGAGCCGATCAAGATCAATATCGAGAAACCGCTCGAGGTGAGCTAGAGTCATTTTTATAAATTTTATTGGAAAACAAACAGCTTAATAACAAATTCATAGAACACAGAAAGTCGGCCTTCGAGCATCTACCGTCTACATCGAATGAACAGCGCACCCCGAGGCACCTTTGAGCTTGAGCGCATCCGGTATTACCGATAGCCGATGGTTCGAGGCAATCCGGACCATTGTTGGATTCCTATCTATCTATCTATCCAGCCGGTAACACCCACTGTTGGGTATAGGCCTCTTCTCTTTCACGCCACTCCTGGCGGTTTTGTGCCAGCCGGATCCACTGCTCTCCTACCGCCCCCACAATGTCGTCTGACCATCGGGCAGGTGGTCTGCCTCGAGGCCGCCGCATATCTCTTGGCCACCATTCGGTAGAGTAGCCGCTTTGGTCCATCGGTTGTCGTCCCGTCTGGCTAAGTGTCCCGCCCATCTCCACTTAAGCCTCGCAATCCGTATACCTACATCCTCGACTCGACCTTTGTGCGGCGTCTAATCTCGACGTTTGGTATACGGGCCACGAGGTGGATACCTAGCATGGCCCGCTCCATGGCTCTTTGAGCAACCCTTATAGCGTACATGTGCTCATTTGTGAGAGGCCTAGGTTGGATTCCTAGAAAGTTGAATTCCTATTTTTTTTTTTTTTTTTTTTTTTTTATTAGGTTCTCAAAACTGGCCGTTACACTTTGGGAATTTTTCATTACAATTTTAAAGTTATCTTAGGCTAGTGGACGACCTTCTCGATGAGAACACAGCATGCATTTACATAATTATTACTAACTCTTGAACAGAGATAAACATATTTGAACAAATAAAACATATAGCAAAATTACAATATTCAAAAAGCAAAAATGCGCTTTGGACTACCTATTAACTTCTTCCAAACAGTCTCTTGATAGAAGAGACTGTGGAATAGAAAATATCTATTTCATGACATTTATCATTATAGGACGAACACATACGGTAAATTGATGAGTGCTGAGCGTAGTTTGTATGACAGAAAGGAAGACAAAACGTTTTTCTATTATGAAGACGGCTGGAGGGACTCGGTATAACTATTTCAAACTTCTGAAGTAAACTAGGACTGTCAATAATACCATTTATAATTTTATACAGAAACAGAATGTCTGATAAGTTTCTTCTATGTTCCAATGTATCCAGATGGAAATGAGACAGTCTCGAACTATATGAATTAAGACTGCGACAGAGATTATTTGCGAACGCGAGATAATATTAAAAGTTCTTTTGAAGCCTTTCCAATCTTTTGATATGAACGTCATATGAAGGACTCCATATAGGACTACAATATTCTAATAAACTTCGCACGTAACAGTTGAAAAGAATGATGGGTATTTCAGCGTATTTAAGCTATTGAGTCCCATTTGGTTGAATTTCTATTATCCGGTTGACCTTACATGTTTAGACTCGACCATGATTATTAAGTATGTATAAGTAATTTAGAATCTGTCTGTCTATCTGTCCATCCGTCTGCCCTTATCTCTCCCATCCGTCTGTCATCCGTCTATAGTCCGTACGTACGTGCGTTCAGTTCTTAACTAGGTACTAACCTCACCAAGGTCGACACCATCTGGTCCACTTACCTTGGGGCCTTGCGGCCGACAGTTAATATCTTTATAGGTTAGATGTGCTTGAAAACTTCGTAAGCGCGATATAGGATCTAGTACATTTCTGCGTCATTTGTATGGGAATTCGTTTATCTATAATCCCAGCGCCATCTAGTGGTACAGCTCTGAAGTACCTAGGTAGGTCGCTGTCGATGTCGTTGGCAACATACCCTTGTAGTTCGAGGTCGTCACATGACGTATTTCGCATCGGCGGCACGCTCGCTCGCCTCGCGCATTGTTTTTTCACGCACCTAACATAATCTAATGAACACAACATTTCTGAGGTTTACCGTCACTAATATAAAGTTAGAGGCGTTTAAGTTTTATCTAAGAGGTGAGCCGTCGTAAAAAAAAAACTTTCCACGATTCACCCAGGTGGTCTCAGGGGGTGAACGGTGGGTAAGAACCCCGTGCGTTGTCCTTCCGTCTATCTGTCAAGATCCTTTCTTAGGAACGGATGGACGTAATAATGTTGACTAATTTGTTCTTTTTAGTGGGGACGATTCAACTTAATGGGAATCCAACTTATTGGGTGTCAACATAATGGTCCGGATTGGGTTCGAGGCCTTGTAAAAGTAAGGTAACGTTAACAGCAATTTTGTCTTCTTCAGACATCGTCAGCGGCATCGGCGGCGGCGGCCATGCTGCGGCGGCACGGCATCGCGCTGTTGCCGCGCGACGAGGGCTGCACCGTGCTCAGCGCGCTGCAGAGCGGACGCAGCGTCGTGCTCTCCGGTAGTGCCAGTACACTACCTCCCTCCCCCACTCTAGTATAGACATCGCGCTGTTGCCGCGCGACGAGGGCTGCACCGTGCTCAGCGCGCTGCAGAGCGGACGCAGCGTCGTGCTCTCCGGTAGTGCCAGTACACTACCTCCCTCCCCCACTCTAGTATAGACATCGCGCTGTTGCCGCGCGACGAGGGCTGCACCGTGCTCAGCGCGCTGCAGAGCGGACGCAGCGTCGTGCTCTCCGGTAGTGCCAGTACACTACCTCCCTCCCCCACTCTAGTATAGACATCGCGCTGTTGCCGCGCGACGAGGGCTGCACCGTGCTCAGCGCGCTGCAGAGCGGACGCAGCGTCGTGCTCTCCGGTAGTGCCAGTACACTACCTCCCTCCCCCACTCTAGTATAGACAGCGTCGTGCTCTCCGGTAGTGCCAGTACACTACCTCCCTCCCCCACTCTAGTATAGACAGCGTCGTGCTCTCCGGTAGTGCCAGTACACTACCTCCCTCCCCCACTCTAGTATAGACAGCGTCGTGCTCTCCGGTAGTGCCAGTACACTACCTCCCTCCCCCACTCTAGTATAGACAGCGTCGTGCTCTCCGGTAGTGCCAGTACACTACCTCCCTCCCCACTCTAGTATAGACATCGCGCTGTTGCCGCGCGACGAGGGCTGCACCGTGCTCAGCGCGCTGCAGAGCGGACGCAGCGTCGTGCTCTCCGTTAGTGCCAGTACACTACCTCCCTCCCCCACTCTAGTATAGACAGCGTCGTGCTCTCCGGTAGTGCCAGTACACTACCTCCCTCCCCCACTCTAGTATAGACAGCGTCGTGCTCTCCGGTAGTGCCAGTACACTACCTCCCTCCCCCACTCTAGTATAGACATCGCGCTGTTGCCGCGCGACGAGGGCTGCACCGTGCTCAGCGCGCTGCAGAGCGGACGCAGCGTCGTGCTCTCCGGTAGTGCCAGTACACTACCTCCCTCCCCCACTCTAGTATAGACATCGCGCTGTTGCCGCGCGACGAGGGCTGCACCGTGCTCAGCGCGCTGCAGAGCGGACGCAGCGTCGTGCTCTCCGGTAGTGCCAGTACACTACCTCCCTCCCCCACTCTAGTATAGACAGCGTCGTGCTCTCCGGTAGTGCCAGTACACTACCTCCCTCCCCCACTCTAGTATAGACAGCGTCGTGCTCTCCGGTAGTGCCAGTACACTACCTCCCTCCCCCACTCTAGTATAGACAGCGTCGTGCTCTCCGGTAGTGCCAGTACACTACCTCCCTCCCCCACTCTAGTATAGACATCGCGCTGTTGCCGCGCGACGAGGGCTGCAACGTGCTCAGCGCGCTGCAGAGCGGACGCAGCGTCGTGCTCTCCGGTAGTGCCAGTACACTACCTCCCTCCCCCACTCTAGTATAGACATCGCGCTGTTGCCGCGCGACGAGGGCTGCACCGTGCTCAGCGCGCTGCAGAGCGGACGCAGCGTCGTGCTCTCCGGTAGTGCCAGTACACTACCTCCCTCCCCCACTCTAGTATAGACAGCGTCGTGCTCTCCGGTAGTGCCAGTACACTACCTCCCTCCCCCACTCTAGTATAGACATCGCGCTGTTGCCGCGCGACGAGGGCTGCACCGTGCTCAGCGCGCTGCAGAGCGGACGCAGCGTCGTGCTCTCCGGTAGTGCCAGTACACTACCTCCCTCCCCCACTCTAGTATAGACAGCGTCGTGCTCTCCGGTAGTGCCAGTACACTACCTCCCTCCCCCACTCTAGTATAGACAGCGTCGTGCTCTCCGGTAGTGCCAGTACACTACCTCCCTCCCCCACTCTAGTATAGACATCGCGCTGTTGCCGCGCGACGAGGGCTGCACCGTGCTCAGCGCGCTGCAGAGCGGACGCAGCGTCGTGCTCTCCGGTAGTGCCAGTACACTACCTCCCTCCCCCACTCTAGTATAGACAGCGTCGTGCTCTCCGGTAGTGCCAGTACACTACCTCCCTCCCCCACTCTAGTATAGACATCGCGCTGTTGCCGCGCGACGAGGGCTGCACCGTGCTCAGCGCGCTGCAGAGCGGACGCAGCGTCGTGCTCTCCGGTAGTGCCAGTACACTACCTCCCTCCCCCACTCTAGTATAGACAGCGTCGTGCTCTCCGGTAGTGCCAGTACACTACCTCCCTCCCCCACTCTAGTATAGACATCGCGCTGTTGCCGCGCGACGAGGGCTGCACCGTGCTCAGCGCGCTGCAGAGCGGACGCAGCGTCGTGCTCTCCGGTAGTGCCAGTACACTACCTCCCTCCCCCACTCTAGTATAGACAGCGTCGTGCTCTCCGGTAGTGCCAGTACACTACCTCCCTCCCCCACTCTAGTATAGACATCGCGCTGTTGCCGCGCGACGAGGGCTGCACCGTGCTCAGCGCGCTGCAGAGCGGACGCAGCGTCGTGCTCTCCGGTAGTGCCAGTACACTACCTCCCTCCCCCACTCTAGTATAGACAGCGTCGTGCTCTCCGGTAGTGCCAGTACACTACCTCCCTCCCCCACTCTAGTATAGACAGCGTCGTGCTCTCCGGTAGTGCCAGTACACTACCTCCCTCCCCCACTCTAGTATAGACACGTCGTGTTAAATACGCGAATAGGGGCCTCGGAGCACCACCATCCTACTACCCCTCCCCCCCCCCCCCCCCCATAGTTTTAAGAGCTGAGCGATTCTGCTGCTGAACTAGGACAACAGACAGGCCGAGCTTTCGATTATGTTAAATCTAAGTGTGGGGGCACCACGCACCCGTCACACGACACGATGTATCCCACAGACGCCGGCAAGCTGATGCTGAAGGAGAGCAGCGAGATCCCCCCCGTGCTGAAGGAGAGCCCCGCTCCCCCCGCGGCCCCCGCCGGCCCCGCCAGCAAGGGGGTGCTGCTGACGGCGACGCCGGTCAAGTCGCCGCCCCGACAGGGAGTCAAGATATTCACGTTGAACAACAAGCTGCTCGCCATGCCCAAGGAGAACAAAGCACCGATTAAGAAAATCATCAACCCACATGATAGTAAACAGGTAATGACAAAGGAATTATATTTTTAATTCAAGATTATCAAGCTCCACTTCGGAGTCAGGATGAAGTACGGTTTCGATAGATGTACAATTAAGTCGATCCGGGCAGAAGTTAGAGAATTAGCAAGCTGAAGTGGCAGTGGGCTGGCCATATCTGCCGAAGAACCGATAACCGTTGGGGTAAACGAGTTCTTGAGTGGAGACCGCGACTCGGCAAACGTAGTGTGGGACGCCCCCCGGCCAGGTGGAGTGACGATCTGCGAAAGGCTGCTGGCAGAAGCTGGATGCGTCGAGCCGAGGACAGGGCGCAATGGCGCTCATTAGGGGAGGCCTATGTCCAGCAGTGGACTATTAAAGGCTGATGATGATGATGATGATGGGCAGAAGTTGTGAGCTGTACACGGACAGACTTATGTTTGATGCTCAAATGGAGGCATAATGCCCCACTGTAAGCGAAATCGGGCAATGAATAATAATGAAATGAAGTAAATAACATAGATAAGTTAGTTTCATAATACGAATGAATGATTTATAGTTTCAATAATATCCAGATCCAATTCATAAAGCTGCCGTCGGACGCCAAGCTGCCCCCTCGCTCGGTCCCCATGAAGGCTAAGAACAAGCTCCCCGGCACCGTCAAGCTGCTGGTGCAGAGACCCGCGCAGAACAAACTCGCATCCAATGACGGTGCTATGGAGGTACCTTCGCTAACTATTTAACTCGATGTTGATGGATGGTGTAATATTAACATCCCACTCATATAATAAAAAGCTGAAAGCTTGTGTGTGAGTTTGGAGGTTTGTTTGTGTTTCAATCACGCCTAAACCAGTAAACCGATTTTGATGTTACTTGGAATAGGCGTAGGACACGTACAGCCAGTAAGTACCTATATCGACTTTCCTCAGACATGTTCGAGTACGGAGGAGCGCAACGTTCTGTTCGTGCCGCAAGAGTTCCTCACCAACAGCTCGGCCAAGTACCTGCGCGCGCAGCTGCTCACCGCACACAACACCATCGCCGCGCTCACCGCTCAACTCAACTCTTACAAGGCGAGACTGGCCAACTATGAGAAAATATAGCATCTGGAGCACATTGGAGAAGGCACCGACCAATAGATTTGATCAGTTATTATAAGTGAACAATAATAAATAACGAATGATGACTGAGATTGTGATATAGTTGAACAATTGAATGCATTTATAAAAACGTTCATGCAAAATGATTGCAGATTGATCATGCGAATTGTAAATGATTGGAAAATGTGTTGACGATGAAAAGCTTTCACATTTATAATTTATATCATTTGTGTCAGATAATTTTAAGAAGATAATGAGCCAATGGGAGCTGTAGTCGTTTTTTATTTTTATACAGAAATTAGAGATTATATAGAAGATTGGAGTTTGTAAATAATGTAATTATGTATATCTTGTTGATTTGATTTCTTTAAAAGAATAAAGATTTTGAAGTTTTAAAATGTATTTTTATTCATCTTACATTAAAAGTATTAACATTTAAAAAGTTACATTCTGGTATCACATACAATCATATTGATATCAGATTTGAATAATAACACCAATATGTACAGACTGCAGTTCATCAAACGTCAATCGCTTGTTGTAATTAAAACAATACTCACATCACAAAAGTCCAGGCAGTGGATCTGTTATCACCAGTCCACTTCACTATAACTATTCCAATGTAGGTCACACAATAGAGATAACAGTACTTATTGCAGTAGTGTTGTGACGTCATGACGCTAGGTGTGTTCCCGGCGTTGTTTCCTTGCGGTGAGCTGGTCGCGGAACTGCGAGAGGATCGCGTTCTCTCGCTTGGCTCGCTCCTCCTTGCTGAAGGCGGCGAGAGCTCGTTTCTCGTCGGCCGAGTAGATCTGGTTCTCCTTGCGGATACGTACAGCTTCCATGCGCCGATGTCTAGAAACAAAACAAGAAAATAAGCTCTGAAAATACAGATTTTGCTAGCTTCTAAATGATAAAGGTCACTTTGGTGCAGTGAAAGTAGTTTTATACGAGTACTTAACTTATAGGTTTTAAGAGAATCAATAAGTTTTGGAATCCTAATAAAAAAAGATTGGGAGACCTGAGAAAACCGATTGGGTGATGGATGACTTGATAAGTCTAAGCAAAAACTACTCAAAATCTTACTGGCCCCTTTCTTATTATTGCTATGCAGCTATTCATTGCATTCGTACCTGCTTCCACTCATGACATATCCAACTGATTCGTATGATGCTATCTCATCCGAGGTGAGACCTATCTCTCCTCTCCTGGGGATGCGCTTGCCCTCGGCCACAAAGGCTGCCATAGCGGCACCTTCACCAGGCAGCAACGCGCGTCCGAAGTCTTTGTGTCCCAGAGCTGGGCCCACACGTGGGCTCGGCCCGTACGCTTCCGAGGCCAAGTCTTCATCCTTCTTAGGCTTAGATTTGGCTCCTGTCACTTCATGCTCTTCTGGGAACATATGATTTAGATTTAATAATATTTCCAATATGATGTAATACATTGTTGTTGAATAAATGAATTGAATTCAAATAATCACACCATGGTCATGCCAGAGGCCAGAGTTGGCCATTTACTCATAAGAACTTACTTTATTACCAAGGCAATCAATACAAGAAGACCTTTCAAAAACAATTCTAGTCAAAACTCTTAAAGTTAATCTTCCATTATAGTATTTTTCATGTAGGAACATATCCCGGACACTACAAATTTAATGTTTCATGCTGTACAACTGATAAATTTTGAATATTGGAATATTGAAAATACTAAAACATACATAATAAAAAAATATTTTTGTCATTTCCTTTTTATAATTTCATAAAATTAACATAAAGAGTCTTGTCACAAACCATTCCTATGTGAAAACAACTATTTGTGATCAATTTTGCAGTAAAGGTACCATTAAAATAATTGGTCATAGTGTACCATTTAATCAAATTATAATCTAGGTTTAGGTAATAGAAATAAGCACTACTTTCATTTTCACTTACTTCCTTTCTCCACCCATATTTCGTCCTCCTCATCACTGCTACTGCTGCCGCTGCTTGAAGAACTTTTTGCCTTTTTCTTGGCTTTCTTTCGAGCTTTTTTAGCTTTTTTGAGTTTCTTTTTTAACTTTTTCAATTTCTTCTTTGAGTCTTCCTTGGATTTTTTGCTCTTCTTTTTCTCTTTGATATTGTTAGCTAGTTCTTGCTGTTCTAGTTCTTCATCAGATCTGCAATTTAAGGACAAAGATTAAAAAAAACAGAACTTCCTATGATTGAATGACTTAAGAAATGAAACTAAAATCTATATCAGGTAAGATCATAGAAACTTGATTATGCCACACTACTCACTCAGCTCTCACAGGCGACTTGCCCCAAACAGATGACATAGGAATCTCTCCGATCCTTTCTCGTTCTTCTCTCCTTGCATCAAAGAACTCATCTTCTTGTGGTTTGTAGCGTCCACGTGGTACTGAGCCCCCACTGCCACTACCTAAACCTGAAATGGTAGAATTAGAAATAAAACAACTTATTAGGTTTTTTAACCACTAACAACAATAGCTAAGATGGAAATATTGTCTCGAGTGTGAGTCAATGTCACTTATGTACCACTTAAGCGAAGCCAGTGGCAGGTGGTTAGTATCATACAAAAAGAAAAAAATACGTACCACCACCAAGGCCACCACCATTATAGCCTTGGAATGCACTATGTCCTCTGTCTCGGTTGTGAGGTCTTTCGAAGTTCCGATCCTTGCTTCTATCCTGTTCCCTGCTGCGTCCTTCATCTCTGCTACCTTTCTCTCTGTCTCGTCTGTCGCGGTCCCAACTCCGCCGATCCTCACTCTGTTTGGCACGGTCTCTGCTTCTGTCATGTTCCCTGCTGCCATCCCTGTTATTGTCTCTACGACGAGGCTCACTTCTGTCACTTTCCTTGTATCGTTCCCTGCTAACATCTCGATCTCGGCTTCTTCGCTTTTCCCGACTGCGACTGCGGTGTCGGCCACGATCGGAACCCATATTTATTTGTTTTATAGCTAGTTACTAAGTTACTAAATTAAATAAAAATATTGTATTGCTAACAATAACAAACCCATCACAGGCGTAGGTTTACGTAAACTTTTCATTGGAACATTCAACCAGATCAGATTCCGAAATAGGCAGGTTTTCACTTTTTGGTTACTAAATTAGTTGGTTTTAAACTAATAATTAATAAAGTGAGCTCCATTGAGTTCTTTTCTTTAAAAATAAAGTTTTCTTTTGTGATTTTCTCTTCGATTCGTTCAGATCAGATAGAACCACAGAGTAAGTAGATAGTAGAACACACGCGCACGTCGCGCACCCACGTCGCAGAAGGAAGGAAGGGTGCAAAGAAAATTATACTTTATCGAGCTTGAACCAAGAATCATCATTGGTCTAGTTAACGAGGAAGGGTGCCAGCTTTGGGTGCCAGCCAGCCAACTGCCACGCACGGGAGACCGCGATGTATGGAAAGCAGCGCCACCTCGAGACAAGGCAGCTAGAACTTTGACGTATTACGTCATAATGTCCTGTCAAAATGTCACGCCAGTTAAAAACTGAAACTATTTATTTTTTGCTCTTTGGTGTGTCTCAGCCCGTTTTGCGCTAAAATTTCTTCAGTTTTCAGTTATTGATTTGATTTTGTTACTGCTGTAGTGTTTGTGTTGTTTACTTCGATTTATATTAAGAATCTTCTCAAAATATGTTTTGTTGTTTCATTCTTGAAGACTTCTGTAGCGCAGTGGGCGAAGGCCCGCCTGCGACGCAAGAGGTTGCGGGTTCGATCCCCGCGGCGGGACCAATGTTTGTATGATCTACAAAATACAAATATTTGTCTCGGGTCTGGGTGTTACTATGTATAATATGTATGTATTTACAAACAAAAAGTATATAAGTAGTATATCAGTCATCTAGTACCCATAACACAAGCTCTGCTTACTTCGGGGCTAGATGATGCTGTGTGAAAAGTCCAGCATTATTTATTTATTCTTATTTACTACAAAATGTTTGTTACTGTTATATTATTGAATTTTAATTTTAAAAAAATCTCCTTTGAATCTTGCCATTTACCTTTCTGGGCAAATGCCCAGAAAGGCTCTCTCTAGCTAAATAGCTAGAATTTTAATTAATAATTTAATGTTGAGAAGAAATGGGGATAAAACCACGGACTATTTCAACACTGTGATATAGACATATCAGCAACAGCTGCTCGTCTATCATCGATAAATAAATAAATAAATAAAAACTGCTTTTTGCTAACAATGGATTAAAGCTTTACGAAAAAATAATTTAACATAGAATCTTAGTTCTAAAGGTACTTATTGAAAGTAGCCAAGTATTCTTCTTAAAAAGATGTTAAATCTAAAATTATTTTACTGATTCGATTTAAATAGTTTCGACTGTTTAGTCAGCCCTGGAAGAGTCCTGTTAGCATTTTTTTTGGCAGCATTGATGTCCCTGAAACTATCCAGGGCAGGAAATTCAAGAATCTCTTACCTGCCCTGGATAGTTTCTAAAAAAAAATAAGTTCAATTATTTGTGATGGCACGTAACCTCCAAATAATTAAATCCAAAAAATTAATTATGTACCTTCCTATTAAATCAGCTTTTTTACCAGTGGTAGATACTTTCCTTTCTCTCAGTTAATCTTTTAGCTGGATTACACTCGGTCGAATACATTTTGTAGCTGAATATGGCAAATTAGTTTCTCCACAATCATTACAAACTGAAGGCGAATAGGAACACTCAACAGTGACGCCACCTTTCGCGAGCTTGTCGTGTTTACAGTAACAAATAAATCAATAATTATGTTTTAAAACTAAAAGAAAAACCGACTTCAATGTTCGACTCTACATGCGGCGTGACTCAGGGAATCAATAAGCCAAACATAAGAAAAGAAATCAAATCGACAGATATTGCTCCACCGGCGGCGTCTAACCCAAACTGCATACTTAAATTTTATGTCAAGTTTCGCGGCACCTGGCATTAGTAAATCGTCAGTCAGTTATGCAATAGAGAGTCTTAGACTTATCTGTCGATTCGATTTACAATGGCTAGGAGGGAAGGTTTTTAGAGTTTTACGGGAAAACTATCAAACTCTCAGGAATAAAATTTATATGGGTCCACCTCTAGAGCATACCCTTTCAAACAATTCAATTCAATCAATTCAATTTAGGTATTCATAAAACTTAATACATAAAATTACAATTATTATAAATAATTTACATCGAACCCCGCACTAGGCTAGGCCTGTAAACAACAAAATAATAATGAAAATCGGTCCAATTGGTTGGTTTTTTTTTTTTAATAAATTTGGGTTAAGAACTGCACGCACACATAGACAAAACTTCGTCGCAATTTCTCATAACACTTATAGTATTATATTGGCACAAGAGCGCACTCTACCAAATAAGAGGGCTATGCTTACTCTGTGCTGAGGGCGAAACACCCGCGCGCGGCGCGGCGGCGAAAAGTCATAAACAAACTTCTTACTTACTTTTACTTTTCTTAGATTAAAATGGCAACTAAGCTCGGACGAATTACGCTGTAGTGTCAGTATAATTCTGCCAATGTCAAGTAGGAATAATGTAGAATTCAAGTCAGTCTAGTTACTCTGTGTGTCAGTCAGTCAGTCCCGAAGGTCAGTCCTGTCAATTTGGTTTAGAAAAAAAAAAGACACGACATGATTGCCGTCAATCTAGCATAAGAAGAGATTATTAATAATACCCAGTAATACCATAGAAAATGCCACTAAAAATAGACCTCTCGATAGGCTCTTCATCCTCAATGATCTAAGTCGTCATCAAACAGTTTTTTATTTATCGTCAAGTCAAACAGTCGCAGATGTTATTTTTCTAATGGTAACATTAAAATGCGCATTCGTGTTATCGATTTTGTGCACAGAGTAGATTTTGTGTTCTGTCTGTGCGAGTCTGCGCCTGCCTGTTTTGTTTGAGTTTCCTCCGCCTCCGCCCTCTTCGTTGCGTTCTGCTGCAGCTCTGCGTCATTTTCCTAGTTTTCTTTGCCGTGATGAGTCGTAAATTTTAATTTAGTTTTTGGTTGCAATGAAATTATCCACTCCACGTTATTCATGTTGTTTATTCTTTCAACTATCATTCATTGTTTGTGATTTAATTTTTAATTGTGTTAGTTTATTTCCCCGAAGTAGAGATGGTCTTCTCGTCCTATTCATGTAAGTACCTACTTATTCCTGGCTTTAGTTTTATTATAAATGAAAATTCGCTAAATTACTGTAGAACCTAGTTTAAAACGTTTTTGTGCATTTTCCTTTTTTCAGTTTCCAGGATCTATTCCTGGTGCTTTCCATCACCTCCATGCTGATGACCCTCTTCTCCACCTATTTATTTCAAGTAAGTGCCCTGTGCCATAGATGCGTAGGTAGGTACCTAGGTATTTTCCTGGTAGGTACCTACTTCGTCAAAAAGAATTTATTCAGTAGGACCCATGTAGGACCGCTGCGCTAGGATCATTTTGTATCGTCATAGAATAGAACTAGTGATTCTACTCCTGTTCCTTTGCGACCATCCTCTCCATAGTCAAGGGTAAGAGTCAATAGATTTTTCTCGTCTAGTTATGGTGAAACTTGTGTGCGACACCATTGAGTTATAGGTAATGTACTAACGAAGGTGCGACACCTAGTTTCCGTATTTCATTGCCCAAGTTTATTTTTTCTACACTTCCATTCCAACTAAGTAGGTAAGGTACCTAGGTACCTATTACCTACCTATACCAATACCTGGATGTTTAAGTTGGATATGTAGGTAGGTACCTACCTACCTAGGTTTTTGTAAGAATAGGTATTAAGACGTGGGGGAATCTTTAAGGGGATTATTAGACCAAGCCGGTTTATGAACCACTGAATTATTTAAGTAAGTAGGTACCTTACCTACCTCCTTTCCTTATTAGGGGTAAGAATCAACAGATTTCTCGTCTTCCCTGACGCGGTCAATTTAGGTAGGTACCTACCTACTTTTTGCGCATTGCGGAAATCTTGCCGCATTGTGGATCGGGGCGGGTCCTGGAAATACGCAATGCGCAAATCGATCTGCGCATTGTGAGATTTCCTCGACTATGACCTTCCTCAACCGGCGCATCGGTAGGTAGGTACCTGACCTTCCCCATCACTTAGGTACTTGAAAATTTAACTTCATATTTTCTTCTAAATGGAACACCGCGGCTTAGACGTTGTATCGTTCAGACTTATTTAGCAAAAGCTGTCGGAAGACGAATGGTCTTCGCTTAGGTACCTATCTACTTTGTTTTATGAAATTAGGGAGTTTCGTAATATTTTTTTTTATTCACCCAACCTACTCTGTCCCACAGCTGGGAAAAGGTGTCCCCCCCCCATATTCTTCCACGACTTACGCTCGCAATTCGCATGCTGCCTCCCACAAGTCCGTTCTTTTTTTTTGACTCGTTCACACCCTCTCCCTTTACGTGCGGTGCGACATAACCAACCCCTACTGGGATGCTCGCTAAGTCGTTAGATGTATGAAGGTTTGTGTGGTTGCGTGCAGGCCGGTTTGGTAGAGGTGCTGGTCCGCAAGTTCCGGGCGCTGGGCGCGGCTTGCGGCGCGTACGTGCTGAGCACGGCGTGCCTGCAGGCGGCCTGGCTGCTGGAGCGCTGGCAGGCCGAGAGTGCCGTCTCCACGCCTACGCTCATCTTCCTCTTCACATTGCATCGCTGTTGTGAGTACCTTACCTACCTACCTTTATGCAGACTGCAATGTCGACTGATCGATAGGTGATCCCGAAAGTACTTAATTAACGAAACAAATAATGATTTGAACAGGTATTCGAATAACAGTTACATTCGGATAATTTGTTTGATAATAATTGCGTCCAGACTTTTTCGAAATTTAAACCATTTAATGGACCGAAAAGGCTGGAAAACTCGAGAGGCCTTTTTGCCCAGCCAGCAGTGGGACAGTGCGAGCTAGAAACAACAACAGTTCTGTCGAGATAAGTTGTACATTAGGTACCTACTTATAGATATTCAGGTAACATAAGTTTTGTATTGCAGTGTCTCCGTGGTTCTACTTCCTGTACAAGCGCGCGGCGCTCCGCGTGAGCGACCCGCGTTTCTACGAGGACATCGACTGGGTCAACCGGCAGATGCAAGCTCATTAGTTCCTCCCCGCTTCCTTCTCGTTCACTAGTTTGATTTAGTTCGACCCGACCTTTTCGGAAATTCCGCCGAGATGATTCTGGTTTCCGTCGAATTTCCCAAAAGATAAGCGGGCCACACACCTTCAGTTGAGCCAAGCGAACGTTTCTTCGTGTTCTCTCGTGTTCGACTGCAGGTGTGTGGCCCGAGATGACCACCGATCGACCTAGGCTGTTCTCAACGGACTCCGATTAATCGATGTTTCTGCCCTTACAATAAGATAGTGTTAATTTAGGTTAAGGTGTGTGTGAAAAATGAAATGCAAAAATGGTATTTCTTCTCCTTAGAATCTTAGGTAAGTTAGGTTTAAGGGGGTTAAGAAATAGGTTAACTGCCGTAAGTATTAAGCTGTAAATAAATAAAACTAACAATAATGGAATACGTGGTTTTATTTCTGAAAATAATTTCGAAAAATTATAGCACTTAAACGATTTACATATTTACATACAAGATAGGCATAATATTGCACAATACATCCCTATTTTTTTATTACCAGATTTTTTTTAAATTGGTCAAAGGAGGTGAAACGAGTCAGACCTGGATTTATGAGATGAGAGCTACTGCGGTTTTCACTGACTTTATAGGAATGAAACGAAAGCATAGCTTAAATGAGAGTGCTTTCGCGATTGATGTCAGTATAGTCGGTCCATTTTAATAGGCCACATTTGACATTTCATCAAAATTTAACAACGTAACTTTGTACCGGCGGGCATAAAATACTACTATTTTATCGAAGTTAGTACTGCACAATTGCTTAACTTTTTTTCAATTCCGGTTAAATAATTTATTTGTCTAAACGACAAAAGAAGGTAATTTTATGATTTATTTCCTTATTACACCATCCAAACATATTATGTTTCAGAATAATTTCTGTTTTCGAGAGAACTGAACGTTGTTACAATGTTGCGTCAGTAAACCCTTGTTCTCTTTTGACACTAGGTATGTTACCCAAAATAATCGAAATTTGAGAGTTGGAATCGAATGAAATGATTTCTCGTAAGGGAATATTTCACCTTTAATGATGATGATGGCGCATTAAATACTTATTGTTTTTTTTTTAAATAAACTTAGGTATTTATCCCGAAAAACGTTACTAAATACCAAAAAGTACTTTTGTAAAAGGACAACGGGAATATCGCATAAAAACTTTTTTTCTCTGTTTGACATGACAACCATAAACTTTTGAACAATTTTTATCAAAATAAATAAGTAATGGGGTTGTGACGCAGTCTTGATCGTTGTGCAAAGTGACTTTGCGTTCTTGGTGTGCTATTTTTTTCAGTCCCGGTTTTTTTTAACTGATCTTACCTACTCTTAGTTTACGGTTTACCTGGCGATAAATTTTAATTCATGTGAATGAATCGATACGGACTTCGAACATAATCGAAGTTTTTAAGAAGGTCACCTCACTAGAAAGCTCAAACTGACAAACGTCAAATGTGGCCTATTAAGTTGGACCGACTATAGTATTTTTTTGTACAGTTTTCATAAATTCTGTTACCATGCCATTGTCATGGACAGTCAGACATTTATTCAGCACTTTGGCACCCAACCGAGGTTCGTGCAAAACTATTCTCTCTCTGAGGCAGCTACAAGAAAAGAGCAGGGTCAACCCCTATTTCTCGGCTTCATTGACCTCGAAAAAGCTTTCGACAGCGTACCACGCGAAGCATTATGGATAGTTCTCTCCAAACTGGGATGTACCGATAAGTTATACGCTTACTATGGCTCAGTCATGACAATATGACGTCCGGCGTAACTTTGAATAGTGAGCGGTCAGAGCAGTTCCCCGTTACCTGCGCTGCGGCGTAAAGCAAGGCTGTGTACTAGCACCCATACTGTTTGCTTTATACTTCTCTGTTGTCGTGAAGGGGACTTTGAAAGAAAAGAAACTACTGAAGGAATCCGTATCTGATTTCGCACAGCCGTAGCCGGCGGTATCATTAACCTATCTAGGTTAAAAGCGCGTACTAAGGTAACATAATATGATCTGATTACCGAGCTTATGTACGCCGATAGCCTGTGCTTCGTTACGGAATCAAGAGAGACCTGTTATCTAGATTTAACGCAGCATGCTGTAGATTTGGCCTCAAAATTTGTATAAGTAACTGGAGTGAAGGCCATGGATGCTGACGATCAAGCTCCTTTTACAGATTGGCAGAACAATATAACAAGGTACAAAATAAAAAGCAAAAGAATCATTTTCTGCATCTGCTCTTAATTTTTTCTGGTAGTTACAAAATAGCGGCGTATAATTCGATCTTGAGATCCACAAGGGAACGTTATCACTCTTACATTATTTGTACTATCGCTTATTACAGTCCAAAGTAGTATTTTTTTTTTCAAACATTTAAAAAGCCTGAGCTCAGAATAATAGATACAATTTATTTCACTTGACCTGCCTAGGATCTCTGTGAATAAATGGATAGGGTTACGTGGCATTTCACTCCAGGCTTAGTCCAAGCTTCTCTAGTAGAACTAAAAGTTCGCGCGACACAAGGGGCAGGTCATCTTGCTACTCGACAGGAACCACTTGCGCTGGAAACAAAATGGTTTTCAATTATTCACCAGAGAATGCAGACAGGCTCCAGACATGAACGTTAACATTATAATATCGCCTCAGCATCATGCATCTGTTTCGCTATGACGGACTGCAGTGCACCTCGGGCAGGTGGCCCGTGGCGTGGTGCAGGCGACAGTAGCAGATGTAACGTTGCGGATAGTTACCAGGCACACGTTGTGGAACTTGTTCTTGCAGGTGCTACAGTGCGTCTCGGGCAGGCGGCCCGTGGCGTGGTGCAGGCGGCAGTAGCAGATGTAACGTTGCGGATAGTTACCAGGCACACGTTGTGGAACTTGTTCTTGCAGGTGCTACAGTGCGTCTCGGGCAGGCGGCCCGTGGCGTGGTGCAGGCGACAGTAGCAGATGTAACGTTGCGGATAGTTACCAGGCACACGTTGTGGAACTTGTTCTTGCAGGTGCTACAGTGCGTCTCGGGCAGGCGGCCCGTGGCGTGGTGCAGGCGGCAGTAGCAGATGTAACGTTGCGGATAGTTACCAGGCACACGTTGTGGAACTTGTTCTTGCAGGTGCTACAGTGCGTCTCGGGCAGGCGGCCCGTGGCGTGGTGCAGGCGACAGTAGCAGATGTAACGTTGCGGATAGTTACCAGGCACACGTTGTGGAACTTGTTCTTGCAGGTGCTACAGTGCGTCTCGGGCAGGCGGCCCGTGGCGTGGTGCAGGCGACAGTAGCAGATGTAACGTTGCGGATAGTTACCAGGCACACGTTGTGGAACTTGTTCTTGCAGGTGCTACAGTGCGTCTCGGGCAGGCGGCCCGTGGCGTGGTGCAGGCGACAGTAGCAGATGTAACGTTGCGGATAGTTACCAGGCACACGTTGTGGAACTTGTTCTTGCAGGTGCTACAGTGCGTCTCGGGCAGGCGGCCCGTGGCGTGGTGCAGGCGACAGTAGCAGATGTAACGTTGCGGATAGTTACCAGGCACACGTTGTGGAACTTGTTCTTGCAGGTGCTACAGTGCGTCTCGGGCAGGCGGCCCGTGGCGTGGTGCAGGCGACAGTAGCAGATGTAACGTTGCGGATAGTTACCAGGCACACGTTGTGGAACTTGTTCTTGCAGGTGCTACAGTGCGTCTCGGGCAGGCGGCCCGTGGCGTGGTGCAGGCGACAGTAGCAGATGTAACGTTGCGGATAGTTACCAGGCACACGTTGTGGAACTTGTTCTTGCAGGTGCTACAGTGCGTCTCGGGCAGGCGGCCCGTGGCGTGGTGCAGGCGACAGTAGCAGATGTAACGTTGCGGATAGTTACCAGGCACACGTTGTGGAACTTGTTCTTGCAGGTGCTACAGTGCGTCTCGGGCAGGCGGCCCGTGGCGTGGTGCAGGCGGCAGTAGCAGATGTAACGTTGCGGATAGTTACCAGGCACACGTTGTGGAACTTGTTCTTGCAGGTGCTACAGTGCGTCTCGGGCAGGCGGCCCGTGGCGTGGTGCAGGCGGCAGTAGCAGATGTAACGTTGCGGATAGTTACCAGGCACACGTTGTGGAACTTGTTCTTGCAGGTGCTACAGTGCGTCTCGGGCAGGCGGCCCGTGGCGTGGTGCAGGCGGCAGTAGCAGATGTAACGTTGCGGATAGTTACCAGGCACACGTTGTGGAACTTGTTCTTGCAGGTGCTACAGTGCGTCTCGGGCAGGCGGCCCGTGGCGTGGTGCAGGCGGCAGTAGCAGATGTAACGTTGCGGATAGTTACCAGGCACACGTTGTGGAACTTGTTCTTGCAGGTGCTACAGTGCGTCTCGGGCAGGCGGCCCGTGGCGTGGTGCAGGCGGCAGTAGCAGATGTAACGTTGCGGATAGTTACCAGGCACACGTTGTGGAACTTGTTCTTGCAGGTGCTACAGTGCGTCTCGGGCAGGCGGCCCGTGGCGTGGTGCAGGCGACAGTAGCAGATGTAACGTTGCGGATAGTTACCAGGCACACGTTGTGGAACTTGTTCTTGCAGGTGCTACAGTGCGTCTCGGGCAGGCGGCCCGTGGCGTGGTGCAGGCGGCAGTAGCAGATGTAACGTTGCGGATAGTTACCAGGCACACGTTGTGGAACTTGTTCTTGCAGGTGCTACAGTGCGTCTCGGGCAGGCGGCCCGTGGCGTGGTGCAGGCGGCAGTAGCAGATGTAACGTTGCGGATAGTTACCAGGCACACGTTGTGGAACTTGTTCTTGCAGGTGCTACAGTGCGTCTCGGGCAGGCGGCCCGTGGCGTGGTGCAGGCGACAGTAGCAGATGTAACGTTGCGGATAGTTACCAGGCACACGTTGTGGAACTTGTTCTTGCAGGTGCTACAGTGCGTCTCGGGCAGGCGGCCCGTGGCGTGGTGCAGGCGGCAGTAGCAGATGTAACGTTGCGGATAGTTACCAGGCACACGTTGTGGAACTTGTTCTTGCAGGTGCTACAGTGCGTCTCGGGCAGGCGGCCCGTGGCGTGGTGCAGGCGACAGTAGCAGATGTAACGTTGCGGATAGTTACCAGGCACACGTTGTGGAACTTGTTCTTGCAGGTGCTACAGTGCGTCTCGGGCAGGCGGCCCGTGGCGTGGTGCAGGCGACAGTAGCAGATGTAACGTTGCGGATAGTTACCAGGCACACGTTGTGGAACTTGTTCTTGCAGGTGCTACAGTGCGTCTCGGGCAGGCGGCCCGTGGCGTGGTGCAGGCGGCAGTAGCAGATGTAACGTTGCGGATAGTTACCAGGCACACGTTGTGGAACTTGTTCTTGCAGGTGCTACAGTGCGTCTCGGGCAGGCGGCCCGTGGCGTGGTGCAGGCGACAGTAGCAGATGTAACGTTGCGGATAGTTACCAGGCACACGTTGTGGAACTTGTTCTTGCAGGTGCTACAGTGCGTCTCGGGCAGGCGGCCCGTGGCGTGGTGCAGGCGGCAGTAGCAGATGTAACGTTGCGGATAGTTACCAGGCACACGTTGTGGAACTTGTTCTTGCAGGTGCTACAGTGCGTCTCGGGCAGGCGGCCCGTGGCGTGGTGCAGGCGGCAGTAGCAGATGTAACGTTGCGGATAGTTACCAGGCACACGTTGTGGAACTTGTTCTTGCAGGTGCTACAGTGCGTCTCGGGCAGGCGGCCCGTGGCGTGGTGCAGGCGACAGTAGCAGATGTAA
The DNA here is from genome assembly GCA_963565295.1 of Epirrhoe alternata. Lineage (NCBI taxonomy): Eukaryota > Metazoa > Arthropoda > Insecta > Lepidoptera > Geometridae > Epirrhoe > Epirrhoe alternata. The sequence goes on along the minus strand of OY751383.1, from coordinate 13,126,402 downwards.
CGTTGCGGATAGTTACCAGGCACACGTTGTGGAACTTGTTCTTGCAGGTGCTACAGTGCGTCTCGGGCAGGCGGCCCGTGGCGTGGTGCAGGCGACAGTAGCAGATGTAACGTTGCGGATAGTTACCAGGCACACGTTGTGGAACTTGTTCTTGCAGGTGCTACAGTGCGTCTCGGGCAGGCGGCCCGTGGCGTGGTGCAGGCGACAGTAGCAGATGTAACGTTGCGGATAGTTACCAGGCACACGTTGTGGAACTTGTTCTTGCAGGTGCTACAGTGCGTCTCGGGCAGGCGGCCCGTGGCGTGGTGCAGGCGACAGTAGCAGATGTAACGTTGCGGATAGTTACCAGGCACACGTTGTGGAACTTGTTCTTGCAGGTGCTACAGTGCGTCTCGGGCAGGCGGCCCGTGGCGTGGTGCAGGCGACAGTAGCAGATGTAACGTTGCGGATAGTTACCAGGCACACGTTGTGGAACTTGTTCTTGCAGGTGCTACAGTGCGTCTCGGGCAGGCGGCCCGTGGCGTGGTGCAGGCGACAGTAGCAGATGTAACGTTGCGGATAGTTACCAGGCACACGTTGTGGAACTTGTTCTTGCAGGTGCTACAGTGCGTCTCGGGCAGGCGGCCCGTGGCGTGGTGCAGGCGACAGTAGCAGATGTAACGTTGCGGATAGTTACCAGGCACACGTTGTGGAACTTGTTCTTGCAGGTGCTACAGTGCGTCTCGGGCAGGCGGCCCGTGGCGTGGTGCAGGCGACAGTAGCAGATGTAACGTTGCGGATAGTTACCAGGCACACGTTGTGGAACTTGTTCTTGCAGGTGCTACAGTGCGTCTCGGGCAGGCGGCCCGTGGCGTGGTGCAGGCGGCAGTAGCAGATGTAACGTTGCGGATAGTTACCAGGCACACGTTGTGGAACTTGTTCTTGCAGGTGCTACAGTGCGTCTCGGGCAGGCGGCCCGTGGCGTGGTGCAGGCGACAGTAGCAGATGTAACGTTGCGGATAGTTACCAGGCACACGTTGTGGAACTTGTTCTTGCAGGTGCTACAGTGCGTCTCGGGCAGGCGGCCCGTGGCGTGGTGCAGGCGACAGTAGCAGATGTAACGTTGCGGATAGTTACCAGGCACACGTTGTGGAACTTGTTCTTGCAGGTGCTACAGTGCGTCTCGGGCAGGCGGCCCGTGGCGTGGTGCAGGCGACAGTAGCAGATGTAACGTTGCGGATAGTTACCAGGCACACGTTGTGGAACTTGTTCTTGCAGGTGCTACAGTGCGTCTCGGGCAGGCGGCCCGTGGCGTGGTGCAGGCGACAGTAGCAGATGTAACGTTGCGGATAGTTACCAGGCACACGTTGTGGAACTTGTTCTTGCAGGTGCTACAGTGCGTCTCGGGCAGGCGGCCCGTGGCGTGGTGCAGGCGACAGTAGCAGATGTAACGTTGCGGATAGTTACCAGGCACACGTTGTGGAACTTGTTCTTGCAGGTGCTACAGTGCGTCTCGGGCAGGCGGCCCGTGGCGTGGTGCAGGCGGCAGTAGCAGATGTAACGTTGCGGATAGTTACCAGGCACACGTTGTGGAACTTGTTCTTGCAGGTGCTACAGTGCGTCTCGGGCAGGCGGCCCGTGGCGTGGTGCAGGCGACAGTAGCAGATGTAACGTTGCGGATAGTTACCAGGCACACGTTGTGGAACTTGTTCTTGCAGGTGCTACAGTGCGTCTCGGGCAGGCGGCCCGTGGCGTGGTGCAGGCGACAGTAGCAGATGTAACGTTGCGGATAGTTACCAGGCACACGTTGTGGAACTTGTTCTTGCAGGTGCTACAGTGCGTCTCGGGCAGGCGGCCCGTGGCGTGGTGCAGGCGACAGTAGCAGATGTAACGTTGCGGATAGTTACCAGGCACACGTTGTGGAACTTGTTCTTGCAGGTGCTACAGTGCGTCTCGGGCAGGCGGCCCGTGGCGTGGTGCAGGCGACAGTAGCAGATGTAACGTTGCGGATAGTTACCAGGCACACGTTGTGGAACTTGTTCTTGCAGGTGCTACAGTGCGTCTCGGGCAGGCGGCCCGTGGCGTGGTGCAGGCGACAGTAGCAGATGTAACGTTGCGGATAGTTACCAGGCACACGTTGTGGAACTTGTTCTTGCAGGTGCTACAGTGCGTCTCGGGCAGGCGGCCCGTGGCGTGGTGCAGGCGACAGTAGCAGATGTAACGTTGCGGATAGTTACCAGGCACACGTTGTGGAACTTGTTCTTGCAGGTGCTACAGTGCGTCTCGGGCAGGCGGCCCGTGGCGTGGTGCAGGCGACAGTAGCAGATGTAACATTGCGGCGCGCGCTCCATCTTACTGTTGACGCTGCTGGTCCACAAGCGCAGCGCGTTCAGGATCGTGCCGTTCTACAACAGACGGGGTCTCATCGATACAGGTTCAGCGCTAGTTCGTTATTCGAAAAGCAATCTCGTTATGCCGGCCGCCCACGATCAAATTTACCGTCCAGTCTGCAGCGGACCGGATGCGGCGTCCAGCAAACTCGACGGTGTATCGGGATGGGTGTGCATGACAAGCGAAAAAGAATTTCGTTCTGCCGACTTGATCAAATTTGCAGCGCTGCAAACCGGACGGTAGACTGGATCGTGGGTGGCCGGCATAAGATTCTAATGGAATCTACAAGATAACATGATCGAGAACATCACAAACATGATTTGGATATTTTTGACTCGGTTACCTTACTATCTGCCGAAAAATGTAATCCAGAATTTTGAAATCCAAATAACGTTTGACAGATTTTTGATTAACCTTCTTTTCGTAAAACAGATAAACGAAATCCAGATATTTCAAAATCCAGATTTTCATTTGGTATTTTTTTCACATAACAGATGTATTAAAATACCGTTTCACTCAAACGTTTTACAGATGTTTTAAAATCCAGATATTTTACTATACCACGCCACAGCTACTATGCAATAAAGCTAAGGTACAATAGGAGCAAGTCGCTTCTGGCACTCGCCGGCCGCTGCCGCGGCACGCTTCGCTCGGCTCGTGCGTGGTTTATTACTATGCACCTAACTGCTCGTCGCTTCGCTCCTCGCAACCTATGCTACAGGTCTGTTAGCCTGGGTTTGATTTGCACGAAATTTTGTACCACAGACAATATTTGAAGGTTGTCAATAGTTATTAATTACTTCTGGATTTGAAGACTTCGACTTATAGTTAGTTCTGTCAAATGAAAAAAAACTAAATGATAATCTTTCTTTAGTGTATCTGTCAAATGAAACATCTGCTTTGTGTAATGTCGGAATAATAAAACGATGTAAAACGTACTATCTGGATTTTGAATATCTATCAAACGTTATCTGGATTTCAAAATTCTGTATTACGTTTCTTGGATCAAATTGGCGACATTTTGGAGAAGGGCCAGGTCAAAAGTACCCTAAACCGACGAGCATGTATGAAGAATGTAATGAGAGTGAATGAGGCGAAAGTTGTGTGTCAGGATCGTAGCGACTGGAGATCCGTGGTCTCTGCCTACCCCTTTGGGAAAGAGGCGTGACTTTATGTATGTATGTATTACGTTTTTCGGAAGACAAATAGGTTACCTTTTGACTCGCATGAAGGCCGGTTCAAGAGATATATCCATAAAACTCTGATAATTAATTGTTTTTGTAATGTATAAATTTTTTCTACACTCAAGTTCTAGTTTTTAGGGTAATTTAGTTTTAGTGCTTGCAACATTTAACTCTTTTGTGTTCACATAATTTGATTACGAATCTAGAACTGATCAAATTGCTATCATAATGTATGAACTTTATAGGATTGTAATCTGTTTTGAAATAAGATCAAGCGGGCACAGGGTCACCCAGATTCTTCACGGTCGCAAAAGAGTAGAATCACCTAGTTTTAAGAGCATTCTAAGCGATCCCAGCGGTTCCATCGAATTGACTTCGAACAGAGGGGGGTCTTGCACAATATGTCGGCATCACCTGGTATCCTAGATACATGAGCAGCCAGTTGAGGCTGCCGGCGGCGACGTGCGCGGCGCGCAGGCGCGGCAGCACGAGCGGGTGCGCGCGCGCCAGCGTCAGCGCCAGCTGCACAATATGTCGGCATCACCTGGTATCCTAGATACATGAGCAGCCAGTTGAGGCTGCCGGCGGCGACGTGCGCGGCGCGCAGGCGCGGCAGCACGAGCGGGTGCGCGCGCGCCAGCGTCAGCGCCAGCTGCACAATATGTCGGCATCACCTGGTATCCTAGATACATGAGCAGCCAGTTGAGGCTGCCGGCGGCGACGTGCGCGGCGCGCAGGCGCGGCAGCACGAGCGGGTGCGCGCGCGCCAGCGTCAGCGCCAGCTGCACAATATGTCGGCATCACCTGGTATCCTAGATACATGAGCAGCCAGTTGAGGCTGCCGGCGGCGACGTGCGCGGCGCGCAGGCGCGGCAGCACGAGCGGGTGCGCGCGCGCCAGCGTCAGCGCCAGCTGCACAATATGTCGGCATCACCTGGTATCCTAGATACATGAGCAGCCAGTTGAGGCTGCCGGCGGCGACGTGCGCGGCGCGCAGGCGCGGCAGCACGAGCGGGTGCGCGCGCGCCAGCGTCAGCGCCAGCTGCACAATATGTCGGCATCACCTGGTATCCTAGATACATGAGCAGCCAGTTGAGGCTGCCGGCGGCGACGTGCGCGGCGCGCAGGCGCGGCAGCACGAGCGGGTGCGCGCGCGCCAGCGTCAGCGCCAGCTGCACAATATGTCGGCATCACCTGGTATCCTAGATACATGAGCAGCCAGTTGAGGCTGCCGGCGGCGACGTGCGCGGCGCGCAGGCGCGGCAGCACGAGCGGGTGCGCGCGCGCCAGCGTCAGCGCCAGCTGCACAATATGTCGGCATCACCTGGTATCCTAGATACATGAGCAGCCAGTTGAGGCTGCCGGCGGCGACGTGCGCGGCGCGCAGGCGCGGCAGCACGAGCGGGTGCGCGCGCGCCAGCGTCAGCGCCAGCTGCACAATATGTCGGCATCACCTGGTATCCTAGATACATGAGCAGCCAGTTGAGGCTGCCGGCGGCGACGTGCGCGGCGCGCAGGCGCGGCAGCACGAGCGGGTGCGCGCGCGCCAGCGTCAGCGCCAGCTGCACAATATGTCGGCATCACCTGGTATCCTAGATACATGAGCAGCCAGTTGAGGCTGCCGGCGGCGACGTGCGCGGCGCGCAGGCGCGGCAGCACGAGCGGGTGCGCGCGCGCCAGCGTCAGCGCCAGCTGCACAATATGTCGGCATCACCTGGTATCCTAGATACATGAGCAGCCAGTTGAGGCTGCCGGCGGCGACGTGCGCGGCGCGCAGGCGCGGCAGCACGAGCGGGTGCGCGCGCGCCAGCGTCAGCGCCAGCTGCACAATATGTCGGCATCACCTGGTATCCTAGATACATGAGCAGCCAGTTGAGGCTGCCGGCGGCGACGTGCGCGGCGCGCAGGCGCGGCAGCACGAGCGGGTGCGCGCGCGCCAGCGTCAGCGCCAGCTGCACAATATGTCGGCATCACCTGGTATCCTAGATACATGAGCAGCCAGTTGAGGCTGCCGGCGGCGACGTGCGCGGCGCGCAGGCGCGGCAGCACGAGCGGGTGCGCGCGCGCCAGCGTCAGCGCCAGCTGCACAATATGTCGGCATCACCTGGTATCCTAGATACATGAGCAGCCAGTTGAGGCTGCCGGCGGCGACGTGCGCGGCGCGCAGGCGCGGCAGCACGAGCGGGTGCGCGCGCGCCAGCGTCAGCGCCAGCTGCACAATATGTCGGCATCACCTGGTATCCTAGATACATGAGCAGCCAGTTGAGGCTGCCGGCGGCGACGTGCGCGGCGCGCAGGCGCGGCAGCACGAGCGGGTGCGCGCGCGCCAGCGTCAGCGCCAGCTGCACAATATGTCGGCATCACCTGGTATCCTAGATACATGAGCAGCCAGTTGAGGCTGCCGGCGGCGACGTGCGCGGCGCGCAGGCGCGGCAGCACGAGCGGGTGCGCGCGCGCCAGCGTCAGCGCCAGCTGCACAATATGTCGGCATCACCTGGTATCCTAGATACATGAGCAGCCAGTTGAGGCTGCCGGCGGCGACGTGCGCGGCGCGCAGGCGCGGCAGCACGAGCGGGTGCGCGCGCGCCAGCGTCAGCGCCAGCTGCACAATATGTCGGCATCACCTGGTATCCTAGATACATGAGCAGCCAGTTGAGGCTGCCGGCGGCGACGTGCGCGGCGCGCAGGCGCGGCAGCACGAGCGGGTGCGCGCGCGCCAGCGTCAGCGCCAGCTGCACAATATGTCGGCATCACCTGGTATCCTAGATACATGAGCAGCCAGTTGAGGCTGCCGGCGGCGACGTGCGCGGCGCGCAGGCGCGGCAGCACGAGCGGGTGCGCGCGCGCCAGCGTCAGCGCCAGCTGCACAATATGTCGGCATCACCTGGTATCCTAGATACATGAGCAGCCAGTTGAGGCTGCCGGCGGCGACGTGCGCGGCGCGCAGGCGCGGCAGCACGAGCGGGTGCGCGCGCGCCAGCGTCAGCGCCAGCTGCACAATATGTCGGCATCACCTGGTATCCTAGATACATGAGCAGCCAGTTGAGGCTGCCGGCGGCGACGTGCGCGGCGCGCAGGCGCGGCAGCACGAGCGGGTGCGCGCGCGCCAGCGTCAGCGCCAGCTGCACAATATGTCGGCATCACCTGGTATCCTAGATACATGAGCAGCCAGTTGAGGCTGCCGGCGGCGACGTGCGCGGCGCGCAGGCGCGGCAGCACGAGCGGGTGCGCGCGCGCCAGCGTCAGCGCCAGCTGCACAATATGTCGGCATCACCTGGTATCCTAGATACATGAGCAGCCAGTTGAGGCTGCCGGCGGCGACGTGCGCGGCGCGCAGGCGCGGCAGCACGAGCGGGTGCGCGCGCGCCAGCGTCAGCGCCAGCTGCACAATATGTCGGCATCACCTGGTATCCTAGATACATGAGCAGCCAGTTGAGGCTGCCGGCGGCGACGTGCGCGGCGCGCAGGCGCGGCAGCACGAGCGGGTGCGCGCGCGCCAGCGTCAGCGCCAGCTGCACAATATGTCGGCATCACCTGGTATCCTAGATACATGAGCAGCCAGTTGAGGCTGCCGGCGGCGACGTGCGCGGCGCGCAGGCGCGGCAGCACGAGCGGGTGCGCGCGCGCCAGCGTCAGCGCCAGCTGCACAATATGTCGGCATCACCTGGTATCCTAGATACATGAGCAGCCAGTTGAGGCTGCCGGCGGCGACGTGCGCGGCGCGCAGGCGCGGCAGCACGAGCGGGTGCGCGCGCGCCAGCGTCAGCGCCAGCTGCACAATATGTCGGCATCACCTGGTATCCTAGATACATGAGCAGCCAGTTGAGGCTGCCGGCGGCGACGTGCGCGGCGCGCAGGCGCGGCAGCACGAGCGGGTGCGCGCGCGCCAGCGTCAGCGCCAGCTGCACAATATGTCGGCATCACCTGGTATCCTAGATACATGAGCAGCCAGTTGAGGCTGCCGGCGGCGACGTGCGCGGCGCGCAGGCGCGGCAGCACGAGCGGGTGCGCGCGCGCCAGCGTCAGCGCCAGCTGCACAATATGTCGGCATCACCTGGTATCCTAGATACATGAGCAGCCAGTTGAGGCTGCCGGCGGCGACGTGCGCGGCGCGCAGGCGCGGCAGCACGAGCGGGTGCGCGCGCGCCAGCGTCAGCGCCAGCTGCACAATATGTCGGCATCACCTGGTATCCTAGATACATGAGCAGCCAGTTGAGGCTGCCGGCGGCGACGTGCGCGGCGCGCAGGCGCGGCAGCACGAGCGGGTGCGCGCGCGCCAGCGTCAGCGCCAGCTGCACAATATGTCGGCATCACCTGGTATCCTAGATACATGAGCAGCCAGTTGAGGCTGCCGGCGGCGACGTGCGCGGCGCGCAGGCGCGGCAGCACGAGCGGGTGCGCGCGCGCCAGCGTCAGCGCCAGCTGCACAATATGTCGGCATCACCTGGTATCCTAGATACATGAGCAGCCAGTTGAGGCTGCCGGCGGCGACGTGCGCGGCGCGCAGGCGCGGCAGCACGAGCGGGTGCGCGCGCGCCAGCGTCAGCGCCAGCTGCACAATATGTCGGCATCACCTGGTATCCTAGATACATGAGCAGCCAGTTGAGGCTGCCGGCGGCGACGTGCGCGGCGCGCAGGCGCGGCAGCACGAGCGGGTGCGCGCGCGCCAGCGTCAGCGCCAGCTGCACAATATGTCGGCATCACCTGGTATCCTAGATACATGAGCAGCCAGTTGAGGCTGCCGGCGGCGACGTGCGCGGCGCGCAGGCGCGGCAGCACGAGCGGGTGCGCGCGCGCCAGCGTCAGCGCCAGCTGCACAATATGTCGGCATCACCTGGTATCCTAGATACATGAGCAGCCAGTTGAGGCTGCCGGCGGCGACGTGCGCGGCGCGCAGGCGCGGCAGCACGAGCGGGTGCGCGCGCGCCAGCGTCAGCGCCAGCTGCACAATATGTCGGCATCACCTGGTATCCTAGATACATGAGCAGCCAGTTGAGGCTGCCGGCGGCGACGTGCGCGGCGCGCAGGCGCGGCAGCACGAGCGGGTGCGCGCGCGCCAGCGTCAGCGCCAGCTGCACAATATGTCGGCATCACCTGGTATCCTAGATACATGAGCAGCCAGTTGAGGCTGCCGGCGGCGACGTGCGCGGCGCGCAGGCGCGGCAGCACGAGCGGGTGCGCGCGCGCCAGCGTCAGCGCCAGCTGCACAATATGTCGGCATCACCTGGTATCCTAGATACATGAGCAGCCAGTTGAGGCTGCCGGCGGCGACGTGCGCGGCGCGCAGGCGCGGCAGCACGAGCGGGTGCGCGCGCGCCAGCGTCAGCGCCAGCTGCACAATATGTCGGCATCACCTGGTATCCTAGATACATGAGCAGCCAGTTGAGGCTGCCGGCGGCGACGTGCGCGGCGCGCAGGCGCGGCAGCACGAGCGGGTGCGCGCGCGCCAGCGTCAGCGCCAGCTGCACAATATGTCGGCATCACCTGGTATCCTAGATACATGAGCAGCCAGTTGAGGCTGCCGGCGGCGACGTGCGCGGCGCGCAGGCGCGGCAGCACGAGCGGGTGCGCGCGCGCCAGCGTCAGCGCCAGCTGCACAATATGTCGGCATCACCTGGTATCCTAGATACATGAGCAGCCAGTTGAGGCTGCCGGCGGCGACGTGCGCGGCGCGCAGGCGCGGCAGCACGAGCGGGTGCGCGCGCGCCAGCGTCAGCGCCAGCTGCACAATATGTCGGCATCACCTGGTATCCTAGATACATGAGCAGCCAGTTGAGGCTGCCGGCGGCGACGTGCGCGGCGCGCAGGCGCGGCAGCACGAGCGGGTGCGCGCGCGCCAGCGTCAGCGCCAGCTGCACAATATGTCGGCATCACCTGGTATCCTAGATACATGAGCAGCCAGTTGAGGCTGCCGGCGGCGACGTGCGCGGCGCGCAGGCGCGGCAGCACGAGCGGGTGCGCGCGCGCCAGCGTCAGCGCCAGCTGCACAATATGTCGGCATCACCTGGTATCCTAGATACATGAGCAGCCAGTTGAGGCTGCCGGCGGCGACGTGCGCGGCGCGCAGGCGCGGCAGCACGAGCGGGTGCGCGCGCGCCAGCGTCAGCGCCAGCTGCACAATATGTCGGCATCACCTGGTATCCTAGATACATGAGCAGCCAGTTGAGGCTGCCGGCGGCGACGTGCGCGGCGCGCAGGCGCGGCAGCACGAGCGGGTGCGCGCGCGCCAGCGTCAGCGCCAGCTGCACAATATGTCGGCATCACCTGGTATCCTAGATACATGAGCAGCCAGTTGAGGCTGCCGGCGGCGACGTGCGCGGCGCGCAGGCGCGGCAGCACGAGCGGGTGCGCGCGCGCCAGCGTCAGCGCCAGCTGCACAATATGTCGGCATCACCTGGTATCCTAGATACATGAGCAGCCAGTTGAGGCTGCCGGCGGCGACGTGCGCGGCGCGCAGGCGCGGCAGCACGAGCGGGTGCGCGCGCGCCAGCGTCAGCGCCAGCTGCACAATATGTCGGCATCACCTGGTATCCTAGATACATGAGCAGCCAGTTGAGGCTGCCGGCGGCGACGTGCGCGGCGCGCAGGCGCGGCAGCACGAGCGGGTGCGCGCGCGCCAGCGTCAGCGCCAGCTGCACAATATGTCGGCATCACCTGGTATCCTAGATACATGAGCAGCCAGTTGAGGCTGCCGGCGGCGACGTGCGCGGCGCGCAGGCGCGGCAGCACGAGCGGGTGCGCGCGCGCCAGCGTCAGCGCCAGCTGCACAATATGTCGGCATCACCTGGTATCCTAGATACATGAGCAGCCAGTTGAGGCTGCCGGCGGCGACGTGCGCGGCGCGCAGGCGCGGCAGCACGAGCGGGTGCGCGCGCGCCAGCGTCAGCGCCAGCTGCACAATATGTCGGCATCACCTGGTATCCTAGATACATGAGCAGCCAGTTGAGGCTGCCGGCGGCGACGTGCGCGGCGCGCAGGCGCGGCAGCACGAGCGGGTGCGCGCGCGCCAGCGTCAGCGCCAGCTGCACAATATGTCGGCATCACCTGGTATCCTAGATACATGAGCAGCCAGTTGAGGCTGCCGGCGGCGACGTGCGCGGCGCGCAGGCGCGGCAGCACGAGCGGGTGCGCGCGCGCCAGCGTCAGCGCCAGCTGCACAATATGTCGGCATCACCTGGTATCCTAGATACATGAGCAGCCAGTTGAGGCTGCCGGCGGCGACGTGCGCGGCGCGCAGGCGCGGCAGCACGAGCGGGTGCGCGCGCGCCAGCGTCAGCGCCAGCTGCACAATATGTCGGCATCACCTGGTATCCTAGATACATGAGCAGCCAGTTGAGGCTGCCGGCGGCGACGTGCGCGGCGCGCAGGCGCGGCAGCACGAGCGGGTGCGCGCGCGCCAGCGTCAGCGCCAGCTGCACAATATGTCGGCATCACCTGGTATCCTAGATACATGAGCAGCCAGTTGAGGCTGCCGGCGGCGACGTGCGCGGCGCGCAGGCGCGGCAGCACGAGCGGGTGCGCGCGCGCCAGCGTCAGCGCCAGCTGCACAATATGTCGGCATCACCTGGTATCCTAGATACATGAGCAGCCAGTTGAGGCTGCCGGCGGCGACGTGCGCGGCGCGCAGGCGCGGCAGCACGAGCGGGTGCGCGCGCGCCAGCGTCAGCGCCAGCTGCACAATATGTCGGCATCACCTGGTATCCTAGATACATGAGCAGCCAGTTGAGGCTGCCGGCGGCGACGTGCGCGGCGCGCAGGCGCGGCAGCACGAGCGGGTGCGCGCGCGCCAGCGTCAGCGCCAGCTGCACAATATGTCGGCATCACCTGGTATCCTAGATACATGAGCAGCCAGTTGAGGCTGCCGGCGGCGACGTGCGCGGCGCGCAGGCGCGGCAGCACGAGCGGGTGCGCGCGCGCCAGCGTCAGCGCCAGCTGCACAATATGTCGGCATCACCTGGTATCCTAGATACATGAGCAGCCAGTTGAGGCTGCCGGCGGCGACGTGCGCGGCGCGCAGGCGCGGCAGCACGAGCGGGTGCGCGCGCGCCAGCGTCAGCGCCAGCTGCACAATATGTCGGCATCACCTGGTATCCTAGATACATGAGCAGCCAGTTGAGGCTGCCGGCGGCGACGTGCGCGGCGCGCAGGCGCGGCAGCACGAGCGGGTGCGCGCGCGCCAGCGTCAGCGCCAGCTCCACCGGCCTGTCGTCCACCAGCAGCACGCACGAGATCTCGTACCCGGCCCAGTGCAGCGTGATCTGTGCGGGGAGCTCACGGTCGGCGGGCGCTCGGCTCTGTCGGCGTCACCGACCGGGAACCGCTCGCATTTCAAACCGCCTGCGGCTCACCGAGAGGGTTACCGATCGATGACGCTGACTGTACGATAAACATGAAGTACATCGCGGATGTAGAGCGGACGAGATGAGACGATCCATCGAGCGTAAGCGAGACAACGAAGCAGATATCCAGCTGTCGTCATGTTCGATGGGTCATCAAAAATGGGTTCAGCGCAGCTACTTCCAGCCGATTTCAGAGGGAAAAAAATTCATTGTGTCTACTTGTACGGTTCACATACCGCACAATATTGCAGACACTGCATTTCCGTGCAATAGCGTGGTAACCAAGCGGGCGCGGGCAGTCCACATCAAACTCGCGACTCATCAACATCATCATTAGTTTTTCTTTTATGCAATAAATCGTGTATCAAGTTTAAACCAAAATCTTATTATTTGGATGTCCCGTACAATTATACTTCAGCGCAACGTATCCGTAACAAAACCATTCTGATGAGCACACGCTTCACCAAACGTTATCTGCACTGTATGTATGTATGGTAACACTACGTCCGTTAATGATGCCGGGTTATTGGATACGTTACCTCAGTGTCTTCTATATCCGAGCCTTTCTTCTGCAAGAGAGCGAACTCTTCTTTGACGACGTGAGGAGTGATATATCTGAAACAGATAATTCGGTGTTACAATAATTTAAGACTAAGAGTAACGTCACAATACACACACAACAATACACACAGTTCAGGCACGTCACTAGAACATTGAACACAGACAAATTGGCTAATGCCGGCCACACACCATCCAGTCTACCGTCCAGTTTGTAGCGCTGTAAACCTGATCAACTAATACCCATACCAATACACCGTCAAGTTTACTGGACACCGCATCCAGTCCGCTGCAGACTGGACGGTAAACTTGATCGTGGGTGGCCGGCATTAGTCGTCTATGGCATTGAATAATAAGAACACAGTCAGATTTTTATTCACCTTACCACAAAAAGGAACACACATGACATTTACATGAGAGCCCCACGCGGGACTAGGTGGTATCTGGGGGGAGATCTTTACCAGGCCGACCCAGCTGGTCCACATGCCTGGTGGTCTATCGACCGGTGGTGCGCGGCGCCCCGCCAGCCCCGCGTACTCTCACCTGCGGGTGATGGCGTCCAGTAGCGCCGCGTGGCGGTGGTGCGCGGCGCCCCGCCAGCCCCGCGTACTCTCACCTGCGGGTGATGGCGTCCAGTAGCGCCGCGTGGCGGTGGTGCGCGGCGCCCCGCCAGCCCCGCGTACTCTCACCTGCGGGTGATGGCGTCCAGTAGCGCCGCGTGGCGGTGGTGCGCGGCGCCCCGCCAGCCCCGCGTACTCTCACCTGCGGGTGATGGCGTCCAGTAGCGCCGCGTGGCGGTGGTGCGCGGCGCCCCGCCAGCCCCGCGTACTCTCACCTGCGGGTGATGGCGTCCAGTAGCGCCGCGTGGCGGTGGTGCGCGGCGCCCCGCCAGCCCCGCGTACTCTCACCTGCGGGTGATGGCGTCCAGTAGCGCCGCGTGGCGGTGGTGCGCGGCGCCCCGCCAGCCCCGCGTACTCTCACCTGCGGGTGATGGCGTCCAGTAGCGCCGCGTGGCGGTGGTGCGCGGCGCCCCGCCAGCCCCGCGTACTCTCACCTGCGGGTGATGGCGTCCAGTAGCGCCGCGTGGCGGTGGTGCGCGGCGCCCCGCCAGCCCCGCGTACTCTCACCTGCGGGTGATGGCGTCCAGTAGCGCCGCGTGGCGGTGGTGCGCGGCGCCCCGCCAGCCCCGCGTACTCTCACCTGCGGGTGATGGCGTCCAGTAGCGCCGCGTGGCGGTGGTGCGCGGCGCCCCGCCAGCCCCGCGTACTCTCACCTGCGGGTGATGGCGTCCAGTAGCGCCGCGTGGCGGTGGTGCGCGGCGCCCCGCCAGCCCCGCGTACTCTCACCTGCGGGTGATGGCGTCCAGTAGCGCCGCGTGGCGGTGGTGCGCGGCGCCCCGCCAGCCCCGCGTACTCTCACCTGCGGGTGATGGCGTCCAGTAGCGCCGCGTGGCGGTGGTGCGCGGCGCCCCGCCAGCCCCGCGTACTCTCACCTGCGGGTGATGGCGTCCAGTAGCGCCGCGTGGCGGTGGTGCGCGGCGCCCCGCCAGCCCCGCGTACTCTCACCTGCGGGTGATGGCGTCCAGTAGCGCCGCGTGGCGGTGGTGCGCGGCGCCCCGCCATCCCCGCGTACTCTCACCTGCGGGTGATGGCGTCCAGTAGCGCCGCGTGGCGGTGGTGCGCGGCGCCCCGCCATCCCCGCGTACTCTCACCTGCGGGTGATGGCGTCCAGTAGCGCCGCGTGGCGGTGGTGCGCGGCGCCCCGCCATCCCCGCGTACTCTCACCTGCGGGTGATGGCGTCCAGTAGCGCCGCGTGGCGGTGGTGCGCGGCGCCCCGCCAGCCCCGCGTACTCTCACCTGCGGGTGATGGCGTCCAGTAGCGCCGCGTGGCGGTGGTGCGCGGCGCCCCGCCAGCCCCGCGTACTCTCACCTGCGGGTGATGGCGTCCAGTAGCGCCGCGTGGCGGTGGTGCGCGGCGCCCCGCCATCCCCGCGCGCCGCCCGCGCCCGCGCCGCGTATGCTCCACCACAAACAGCGACACGCCGCCGCACAAACTGCCTCACTGCCGCACCACTCTGTAAACGGCTTAGCATTTATCGATCGACGATAATCATGATTCCAAAATAGAATTTCTGTAACAATATAAAACAAAATTATTATGAAGTTTAAAAAAAAATGAAAATTGTTATGAATGAATAATGTATTTTAATTTAAAATTTTATTACAGGACTTAATAGCGTAGGTATAACATGTCTTCTCGTGACCACGGTAGCTGTAACGCTACTGAAACGTCGAGGTAAATAAACAAATGTTATACCTACGCGATTAAGTCCCGTAATAAAATTTAAAATGTCTTCGAGTCGCGAAAGTTTAAAATGTGTAATGTATTTTAATGTTTAATTTAATTTAATGTTAAGCTATGGACCAGAGTCTGAAATAAAAACTTTTTATTTTATATTTAGCGGTCATGGTTGCGGCGTATCTCTGCGCTGGAGACTCACTGTAGACGTCCAGGTCGGGGGTCCCGGTGAACCAGTCGGCGTAGGGCGCGGCGCCGGCGGGGCGGTCGTGCGAGTGCGCAGGCGAGTCGACAGCCGCTTGCGCCAGCAGCTCGCCCGGCAGCAGGCGTAGTGCCGCCGTCAGCAGGGGCTCCGCGTACTTCTGCTCTCTGAGGATGGAGGCACACAACGCACGTCAGCTCTAGGCCGTCACGCGTTAATTCTACGACATGCCGGTTTTCCGACGATGTTTTTTTCGCATTGGTGACGAAGAAACAAGAGTAGAATAGTTTTAAAGCCGACTTAAATGAATGCTTTTTGGTAGTGCGCGTCTGTGAACGTACCTATAGATCTGTATGTACTGATGCGTGAGGTCCCCCCTCGCGAGCGCACACTGCCGGCTGACCGCGTCGCCCAGTAGCAGCCAGCCCAGAGACAACGAGTGCGCGTCTGTGAACGTACCTATAGATCTGTATGTACTGATGCGTGAGGTCCCCCCTCGCGAGCGCACACTGCCGGCTGACCGCGTCGCCCAGTAGCAGCCAGCCCAGAGACAACGAGTGCGCGTCTGTGAACGTACCTATAGATCTGTATGTACTGATGCGTGAGGTCCCCCCTCGCGAGCGCACACTGCCGGCTGACCGCGTCGCCCAGTAGCAGCCAGCCCAGAGACAACGAGTGCGCGTCTGTGAACGTACCTATAGATCTGTATGTACTGATGCGTGAGGTCCCCCCTCGCGAGCGCACACTGCCGGCTGACCGCGTCGCCCAGTAGCAGCCAGCCCAGAGACAACGAGTGCGCGTCTGTGAACGTACCTATAGATCTGTATGTACTGATGCGTGAGGTCCCCCCTCGCGAGCGCACACTGCCGGCTGACCGCGTCGCCCAGTAGCAGCCAGCCCAGAGACAACGAGTGCGCGTCTGTGAACGTACCTATAGATCTGTATGTACTGATGCGTGAGGTCCCCCCTCGCGAGCGCACACTGCCGGCTGACCGCGTCGCCCAGTAGCAGCCAGCCCAGAGACAACGAGTGCGCGTCTGTGAACGTACCTATAGATCTGTATGTACTGATGCGTGAGGTCCCCCCTCGCGAGCGCACACTGCCGGCTGACCGCGTCGCCCAGTAGCAGCCAGCCCAGAGACAACGAGTGCGCGTCTGTGAACGTACCTATAGATCTGTATGTACTGATGCGTGAGGTCCCCCCTCGCGAGCGCACACTGCCGGCTGACCGCGTCGCCCAGTAGCAGCCAGCCCAGAGACAACGAGTGCGCGTCTGTGAACGGCACCATGTCGCACACCTCTTCACATACGCTGGAAATACAACAAGTTTAGTCAGTGCACAAGTCTTTAGCCGTTACGATGCGCAAAAATCAATAGTCGTGTACTGAGTGAACGAGCAACCTCTGGCATTTACGTCGTAGCGTTTACGGCAAGACAGAGTGTGCGTTTGCAGCGCGAGCCACCACTTGACCGACCGACGATTTGTCTCGCGAGACTGCTTTACGAATGCTTCGTGTTCTCGCTTATGCCGGCCACCCACGATCAAGTTTACCGTCCAGTCTGCAGCGGACTGGATGCGGCGTCCAGTAAACTTGACGGTGTATCGGGATGGGTGTGCATGACAAGCGAAAAAGAACTTCGTTCTGCCGACTTGATCAAGTTTGCAGCGCTGCAAACTGGACGGTAGACTGGATCGTGGGTGGCCGGCATTACGCCCTACACTCGTTAACGAACTGATGGATGAAGAATTTTGGAACGAAGTTCCTTATCGCGCGTTGTGAATGGGGGCTAGACGGAAAAAATTCATACGAAAAGTTGTAACGACACTTTCGACACTTTCATACGAAAAGTTGTAACGACACTTTTTGCTATAAATCCTATAATGTTTGTTACTCTTTCACGCAAAAACGGCTGGACCGATTTGGTTGAAATTTGGTATGTAGATAGGTGATACCCTGGATTAACACATAGGCTACTTTTTATCCCGATATTCCCGCGGGAACGGGACTTACGCGGGTGAAACCGCGGGGCGCAGCTAGTATAAATATATAAAAATCATACTTACACATCTGAATGTTGTTGTTGTTAAGTAAGTAATTAAGTAAGTACGTAAGTAAGTACGTAATTAAATAATTGTTCATTGTTGTTCTTGTTATTTTTATTTTAAATTATTACAATTCCTTCACTAAAAAGGAACTTCGTTCCATCCGGGTGTCCCTTGACACCTCTCATGTTTTATTTTTTTATTGTTTGTTTAGCACCTCTGTTAATGAAATGCTAGAGGTATTCTATGGCCACATCCGAAGAGTCATCACAAAGTTTATTCCTAAGTCTCGTCCACGAAACAAAAAATATCCAGTCTGGTTTTCGCGAGAACTGATTGATCGTTTACGCGAGAAGTTTAAGTATCGGCAAAAGCTAAAAAAGTTCAATAACAACCCTTTAGACCAATTAGCTTTTGATTTGGCGAAGAAAAGATCTGATCATCTCATGACTGTTTGTTACAACGAATATATTTCTCATCTTGAAGCTAAGATGTGCTCTAATCCAAAATTGTTTTGGTCTTTTATAAAAAATAAGAAAAAAAACCTAAGTCGATTCCCGGCACAGATGTCCCTTGATTCGGAAAGAGCTTGCAATGGTTCTGATATTTGTGAACTGTTTGCTAAGAACTTCTCCTCTGTTTATAATACAAATACACCGGCTGTACCTACTTCTTGTCCGCACAGTGTTGAGACGGAGACTAGCAATTACATAACTGCCATTAAATTTAAAGATGACCATGTTCTCAAGGTCTTAAAGAGACTGGATCTTTTTAAAGGTGCAGGAACTGATGGTCTCCCATCAGTGTTTGCGGCTAAGTGTGCCTCTACCTTGGCTCACCCGCTTTGCTTGATTTATAATGAATCTCTTAACTCGGGTATATTTCCCTCTACTTGGAAACAAGCATTGGTTGTTCCTTTACACAAAAATGACGATGTTGAACAGATTAAGAATTATAGACCAATATCTATCTTGCCAGTTTTTGCAAAGGTTTTTGAGCAACTTATCCATAGGCATCTGTCGTGGCATTTCAAATCACTTATTGACCCCCAACAACATGGTTTTACGCAATCAAAGTCTACAGCTACAAATCTTGTTTCTTTTGTCGACAATGTCTCAGAAATAATGGATGGCAATTCTTCGGTTGATGCAATTTATACCGATTTTAGCAAGGCATTTGATCGCGTAAACCATAAGATCCTACTCCGTAAGCTTTCTGCATACGGTATCGCGGGTTCGCTACTTTCTTGGTGTGAATCGTATCTGGAGGGTAGAAGAGCTAAGGTGGTTGCTAATGGTTATTCGTCTTCGCCTTTTCAATGCAGATCGGGCGTGCCTCAGGGCTCACACTTGGGTCCGCTATTCTTTAATATTTTTATTAATGATATTGGTAAATGTTTTCAGTACTCTAGATACTATTTATATGCCGATGATTTGAAATTTTTTAGAGAAGTCAACAACTCTAATGACTCTAAACTTTTGCAATGTGACTTGGATCATTTACACTCCTGGTGTAAAAATAACTGCATGTATCTTAACGCTTCTAAGTGTTTCTCCATAAGGTTTTCAACAAAAAAAACTGATCTCGCTTCTAGTTACATAATTGACAAAGACATTTTGACAAGAGTTGATAGCACAAAGGACCTGGGCATATTACTTGACAGTAAACTCCGTTTTAACCTCCACATTGATACGACTGTCTCAAAGGCCTTTAAGTGTCTCGGATTCGTCTTGCGGAACAGTCGTGAATTTAAATCCCCAAAGGTAAAAATCATGCTCTTTAACTCCTTTGTAAGAAGTCGTTTGGAATATTGTAGCGCCGCTTGGAATCCGTACTACGATGTATATAAGAAAAAGCTTGAAAGTGTCCAAAAACGTTTTCTGTGGCATCTGACCTATTCTTGTTTTAAAGGCAAAACACTTTTGAGCTACGAAGATCGACTCAAGTTCTTTGGCATGAGTGCACTAGCTGTCCGACGTCAGGTTCTTGACTGTGTCTTCCTGTTTAAGCTCATTAACAACTATTTAGATGCCCCTGAGCTGCAGGCATCTCTTTGTTTTAGTGCTCCATCAAGGCTGCCCAGAGCTTCAAGATTTAATATCTTCCACGAGAACTCGTACAGGACGAATTTGGGGTGCAACGCACCTCTAAATCGGATGGTTCGGCGGAGTAATTGCTTGTCAAAAAGGGATGGTGTAGACTTTTTCTTCGGTAGCGTACTCAAATTCAAAAAGAGCGTGTCCTCGTCTTTGGTAGTCCATAATTAATTTTTGACTGATTTTATGCTGATTGTTATTTTTATTTCAAACTTTCTACTACTTAATTTTATTTTGTTATTTTAATTGTAAATATTAATTTTAAACAAATTTGACATTATTGTTGCATGCAATTTTTTATTTTTTAAGTTCTTAAGTTCGGATTGTATTTGCTTAGTTTCCATTTTTAAAATTTGTACATAATATTAATATAGTTGAAATTTTAATGAAATATTTTTATTGCTTTAACTTTTAATTTAACTGTACTCGCTCGACGTAAAATTTAATACCTTGCTGTCTGTCGCCTATAATTATAATAACATTTAACTAGTTTGTAAGAAATAGTGTACCATTTTTGCATGACGGTATATTGTGTTGGTGGCTCTAAATAAATAAAATAAAAAAAAAACAACTTGAAACTTACGCTAAGCTAAGCTAGTTTTTTATTAGTTCGATCTAACAATTCCAAAAATACAGTTTCTATTCACAGTGAAGGATGAATCCAATTCCTGCATTCTTATGGGCGCCTGGTACTTTTGACTCAAATAAAAGAAATGTTGAGCTTGCAACGTTCGCTAGATCAACAATGAGGATGGGTGACCACTGTATAGGTCAGAAGACATTATGTTGAATGGTCTCCCGCTCATGGAACGATTATTATTATTATTTTTTTATTATTTCAATTTTATTAGTTCAAAAACCTTCCTGTCAGCGATATTGTGATACCTGACGTGCGCCAGCGCAGTCTCGACGATGTCCTGCAAACGACGGAAGGCACTGTCGTAGTACATGAGAGTGAGCTGCAGCGGCTGTCCCCCCGCCTCGCCCCCCGCCGCACCCCCCTCACCCGCGCGGCTGCTCCACGCGGCTAGTTGCTCCGCTGAAACGTGACATCATCATCAGCCTACAGCAGTCCACCGCTGGACGGCGGCCTCCCCTGCCTCCCGGCATCGCGCCCTGTCCTCGGCTCTCGGCATCCAGCTCCTGCCAGCAGCCAGAGCAGGTCGTCCCTGCCCCGCGACCTGGCCGGAGGGCGTCCTGCACTACGTTTGCCGAGTCGCCCGCTCCACTCAAGAACTCGTTTACCTCAGCGGTTATCGGTTCTTCGGCAGATATGGCCGGCCCACTGTCACGCTAAATAAAGTCAGCGTCAAAACATTACACGAGTTAATCACTGACAGTTAAAGTTGGGAAAATTCGACGGTATTGTATTTCGATTTCTCACCTTAAACTCATTTCTTCTACTTTAGATTCTACATTTGGTTCACGAATGCAATACAATTGAGCAGCGATCAGGATCTCTTAATACGTGTCCGATTGGCGAGTATTCTTAAATTTAGAACCGATCACACCTCAAACACTTACCATCTTCCAACACCAGCGGCTTCAGCAGCACAATAATCAGGCTGTACGCCAGATACTTGAACGCAGGGTGCGTAGGCTCGCACAAGGCTTGCGTGGCGGCGGCGGCCAGCCGCGCCAGGCTCAGCGCGCCCTGCCGCCGCGACGCCGCTACCGCGTCCCACCGCATGTGCCCGGTGCACGAGATCAGGGAGGATATCACCGCGATGTGGTTCGAGTTCACCGGGGATTTGCTGCAAGATTCTGTGGGAGCACATGTTGCTTAGTGATTAAATAATTTAAAATAGATTATTGACTAATACTTACATCCCTAGTTAGTTATCCAATTTGGCATATTTTACGAATGTTTCAAACGATACTAAGATGTTTTAGTGATTCCAAAAACAATTAATATTTTTAATTACGTATTAATTAAACGGGATTTATCTTATTTTAAAAGCTTTTAATTTACTTGCAATGTTTGTATGTATATTTGTCCGAGTCAAATCTTGCAAGCTTAATTTGACCCACTTCCCAGTGTCCGATTGAGCTGAATATTGGTACACTTATGAGTCCTCGGTGACAATGCAATAATATGATAACAGCGAGCTGATCTGAGGATGGAGTCAAGAGCTGTTCCAGGGAACTCCTCAGAAAATAGGCCCATTGAGTTGAAACCCGGTTCGTAGATTAAGTATCATCTAAAATTTTCAAAAATAGTGACAGCGAGCTGATCTGATGATGGAGAACGGCACTCCTCAGATAATCGACCGTTTGAGTTGAAACTCGGTTTGTAGATCAAGTATCATCTAAAATTTGAAAATATGGTGACAGCAAGCTGATCGGATGATGGAGAACGGAACTCCTCTAATAATAGGTTGATTGAGTTGAAACTCACTACATCGGTCAAGTTTCATCTACTAATTTGAAATATGATGACTGCGAGCTGATCCGATGATGGAGAACGGAACTCTTCAGAAAATAGGTTGATTGAAATGAAATTGTGTACTTACATCGGTGAGTTCAATCAGATGACGGTAATTCATTAAAAGCTTGTACTTGTTGAAATTTTTTTCAACAAGTACAAATGACATAATGACAATTAATTGAAAAGAAACAGTACATAATGACAATTAATTGAAAAGCATATAAAAACACATAAACCAATCAAGTTTGCACCGTTAAGTACATCATTTAGCAAGTGAACAGAAATAGGTAACAAATGAGCGGGACGAATATCAAAAAGTTAAGTTGAGAAATTACAAAAATAAAAAAAAATCCTTGTAAATGTTTTCTTAAAAGACAGTTTTGTACTTAAATATCTTATCTTCAAAATTATAATAATAAAAATGAATAAAGTTTCCAATAAAGTATCTAATGTAGGCAAATATAACTAAAAGTTCTTCTTGGCAACGCTATCGATAAGTTCTGTGTTGCAACAGTCGTGGTCGCGGGTGAACATAGTGTGAGTTGTTCGCCCGCGACCACACCTGTTGCGACACAGGCGAAACGTCAAGAAATTTTAAAAATAAGGTACGCGATAAATCCCGTTTAATTAATACGTAATTATAAACAGTGAACGCGAAAGTTTAAGAAAGACTCATTAATATTTTTATGTTATTTGTTCTTTTATATCAATGACATGGTTTTTCAGTAATTTCCAAAAGCATGGCTTGCATTTGGAAATAGCGGATAAGAAACCCCAAGTGTTAGGTATTGGGACTCTTCCAGGTGATTGTAATTATTAGAAACACGGAACTCCAACTTGTACACTTGTAACAGTTTATAATCAAATAAATACAAAAATAATCTTTAATAAAACGGGCGTGAGATGTTCACGGCTTCCGAATCAAACTGTAATGGCGTCCGGCCGGATGTCCGTGCGCATAGGGATGGGCTGGTGTCCGCGTAGGGGTGCCCATCGACCACAGATAAAGTATTCGTTTCCTAAACACCAAGTAATTTTCAAAGTACACTCTATGGCCGTTATTAATAAACGTGGTGTAAAGTTGCGCCGGGTGTAACTTAGGTGTAACCATTCAATTTTTGGAGTTTAGACCTGGCGTAACTTTACACCACGTTTATTAATAACGGCCTATACTTTTAAATATCTGATCTTTAGCCGATACAAACTCCGACAACTATTTATATTTAATATTTTTTTTAAGTGTAGTGAATAGACTTAAGTACTAAAAAACTAGAAACTCACCCAAAACGAACAGTATAATCGAGAACAGATTATTATTAAGATCAGGCTCGTATATGTCCCGCCACTCGGCGGGCAGCGCGGCGACGTGCGCGCTCGGCGCGGCCCGCTCGCAGCGCGCGCGCACCGACGTCACGAACGGCGCTACGCGGGTGTACAGTTGCAGCGCCGCGCGCGACAACAGCGCCGTCTGGGGGGGACATGCGTCATGTAGTTATAGCGAGGCGACGTGCGCGCTCGGCGCGGCCCGCTCGCAGCGCGCGCGCACTGACGTCACGAACGGCGCTACGCGGGTGTACAGCTGCAGCGCCGCGCGCGACAACAGCGCCGTCTGGGGGGGACATGCGTCATGTAGTTATAGCGAGGCGACGTGCGCGCTCGGCGCGGCCCGCTCGCAGCGCGCGCGCACTGACGTCACGAACGGCGCTACGCGGGTGTACAGCTGCAGCGCCGCGCGCGACAACAGCGCCGTCTGGGGGGGACATGCGTCATGTAGTTATAGCGAGGCGACGTGCGCGCTCGGCGCGGCCCGCTCGCAGCGCGCGCGCACTGACGTCACGAACGGCGCTACGCGGGTGTACAGCTGCAGCGCCGCGCGCGACAACAGCGCCGTCTGGGGGGGACATGCGTCATGTAGTTATAGCGAGGCGACGTGCGCGCTCGGCGCGGCCCGCTCGCAGCGCGCGCGCACTGACGTCACGAACGGCGCTACGCGGGTGTACAGCTGCAGCGCCGCGCGCGACAACAGCGCCGTCTGGGGGGGACATGCGTCATGTAGTTATAGCGAGGCGACGTGCGCGCTCGGCGCGGCCCGCTCGCAGCGCGCGCGCACTGACGTCACGAACGGCGCTACGCGGGTGTACAGCTGCAGCGCCGCGCGCGACAACAGCGCCGTCTGGGGGGGACATGCGTCATGTAGTTATAGCGAGGCGACGTGCGCGCTCGGCGCGGCCCGCTCGCAGCGCGCGCGCACTGACGTCACGAACGGCGCTACGCGGGTGTACAGCTGCAGCGCCGCGCGCGACAACAGCGCCGTCTGGGGGGGACATGCGTCATGTAGTTATAGCGAGGCGACGTGCGCGCTCGGCGCGGCCCGCTCGCAGCGCGCGCGCACTGACGTCACGAACGGCGCTACGCGGGTGTACAGCTGCAGCGCCGCGCGCGACAACAGCGCCGTCTGGGGGGGACATGCGTCATGTAGTTATAGCGAGGCGACGTGCGCGCTCGGCGCGGCCCGCTCGCAGCGCGCGCGCACTGACGTCACGAACGGCGCTACGCGGGTGTACAGCTGCAGCGCCGCGCGCGACAACAGCGCCGTCTGGGGGGGACATGCGTCATGTAGTTATAGCGAGGCGACGTGCGCGCTCGGCGCGGCCCGCTCGCAGCGCGCGCGCACTGACGTCACGAACGGCGCTACGCGGGTGTACAGCTGCAGCGCCGCGCGCGACAACAGCGCCGTCTGGGGGGGACATGCGTCATGTAGTTATAGCGAGGCGACGTGCGCGCTCGGCGCGGCCCGCTCGCAGCGCGCGCGCACTGACGTCACGAACGGCGCTACGCGGGTGTACAGCTGCAGCGCCGCGCGCGACAACAGCGCCGTCTGGGGGGGACATGCGTCATGTAGTTATAGCGAGGCGACGTGCGCGCTCGGCGCGGCCCGCTCGCAGCGCGCGCGCACTGACGTCACGAACGGCGCTACGCGGGTGTACAGCTGCAGCGCCGCGCGCGACAACAGCGCCGTCTGGGGGGGACATGCGTCATGTAGTTATAGCGAGGCGACGTGCGCGCTCGGCGCGGCCCGCTCGCAGCGCGCGCGCACTGACGTCACGAACGGCGCTACGCGGGTGTACAGCTGCAGCGCCGCGCGCGACAACAGCGCCGTCTGGGGGGGACATGCGTCATGTAGTTATAGCGAGGCGACGTGCGCGCTCGGCGCGGCCCGCTCGCAGCGCGCGCGCACTGACGTCACGAACGGCGCTACGCGGGTGTACAGCTGCAGCGCCGCGCGCGACAACAGCGCCGTCTGGGGGGGACATGCGTCATGTAGTTATAGCGAGGCGACGTGCGCGCTCGGCGCGGCCCGCTCGCAGCGCGCGCGCACTGACGTCACGAACGGCGCTACGCGGGTGTACAGCTGCAGCGCCGCGCGCGACAACAGCGCCGTCTGGGGGGGACATGCGTCATGTAGTTATAGCGAGGCGACGTGCGCGCTCGGCGCGGCCCGCTCGCAGCGCGCGCGCACTGACGTCACGAACGGCGCTACGCGGGTGTACAGCTGCAGCGCCGCGCGCGACAACAGCGCCGTCTGGGGGGGACATGCGTCATGTAGTTATAGCGAGGCGACGTGCGCGCTCGGCGCGGCCCGCTCGCAGCGCGCGCGCACTGACGTCACGAACGGCGCTACGCGGGTGTACAGTTGCAGCGCCGCGCGCGACAACAGCGCCGTCTGGGGGGGACATGCGTCATGTAGTTATAGCGAGGCGACGTGCGCGCTCGGCGCGGCCCGCTCGCAGCGCGCGCGCACTGACGTCACGAACGGCGCTACGCGGGTGTACAGCTGCAGCGCCGCGCGCGACAACAGCGCCGTCTGGGGGGGACATGCGTCATGTAGTTATAGCGAGGCGACGTGCGCGCTCGGCGCGGCCCGCTCGCAGCGCGCGCGCACTGACGTCACGAACGGCGCTACGCGGGTGTACAGCTGCAGCGCCGCGCGCGACAACAGCGCCGTCTGGGGGATACATCCGTCACGTACTTGCTACATGCTGTAGCGATGCGAGTTTTACAATAATGCTGGACATTTCACACCAAACCGCAACCTTCTCTCCCTGCGCCACGAAGGTCGTTATGTTAGTAAGTAAGTTCGTATGAGTCAGTGGCCAACTCTGGTGACGGAGTTTTTAAGCCGCCTTAAGGCCTCCGTCATGGCTTAACGACTTAAATAGCCGGAACCGACAATTTAACGTGCCCTCCGAAGCACGGAAGCGCTCTGATGAAAATGCCACTGGCGGTCAACCATCCACTTACAGACCGTTTCGAACGTTGCTTAACTTCGACAATCTATCAAGAACGACTAAGCAAGCGTGACCACGAGCGCTTCGTTATGTTAGCAATTATTCTAGATTATTTTTCCGACCCAAATATCGACCAATAGAATTGCACCATTCGACGTCACGTGGTACAACCTACATGGTATTATACTGATAATTTTTTGAAAATTTTCTCTGGTCGTTGCTATATATAAAAAACAAAACATGATCCAGTCAAATTAACCACACGTCAAACTGACAGGTTGAATTCAATTGTGAAAATTGGAGATTTTGCATGAAAATGAAATTAACTGTACATTTCGTCTCATGGTGCAATTCTATTGGCCGACATTTGGGACGGAAAAATAATCCCCCGAATACCACACGAGCTTCAAAATTATCTGGCATTTCCCTCAAGGTTCCCTGCAAACAAATAAAATCGTCAAGTTTTTCAGGAAAAATCACTTGATGATTTTTCACACAATGATTTTTTAACCTGAAAAACTTGACTCCTTCATTTGTTTGCAACGAACCTATCGGGAAATACCCGATAATTTTGAAGCTCTTGTGGTATTATAAGTGATAATAACCATCTCTATGATTATTTGTTATTGTACGAGTATGTTATTTTTGTTGTTATAATTTTCATTTTATTTCATTTTGTCCTTGTTTTTCTATTCTTAATAAATAAATTCTGTAACGGAAGAGCAAGACCTCCTAAGTGAGATTTCACATTATCCGATCCGATATCGGTATATCGGACGCCGATACGAAATCGAGGCAAGGAAAATGTATAAATGAAAATGTGAAAACGCTCTTAAACAGGTATTTTCATACTTAAAAGGAGGTCTCAACTCCATGTAACTTAAAAGATTACGTTACTCAATAAAATATTTGATTTGTATGTTATTTTATAGACATAAGTGATAAGTCACCTTGGCAGTCCCCCAGCTCTCCTTGGAGAGTTCAACCGAGGTGATGAGCGAGCACAGCGTGATGTTGGTGAAGTCCCAGTGATGCTGCGGCGCGCCCCAGCCGCGCGCCTGCACGCACAGGGAGAGGAAGTCGCATGTGCTGGCGTTGCTGACCAGTGCTGCCCAAGGGGACGTCGAGATGTCCCTGGAAATGTAACCGGGAATCTACAATAGGCTATTTTACACTTTTTTGAAAACTGTATTAAATCAATGCTGAGGTCATAATAAACGAGTAGAATTTTTCTAGATTTTTTTTTTAAAACCGTAAAATGCCTAAAAACTGCATTTTAATTTATGATTTTTAATTGTCGCTCGAAAACGCGAGCCGCCATGTTGTGACGTCATATGGTTTGGTTTGTGAACAATACCACTGTAAAAGATAAACTCTTTGTTCGTAACTGAACACAGTGACGTCACAAAATGGCAGAAGGAGTTTTTGGTGGCTTGAAGATAGAAGAAAAATTACGATTTAAAAAATTGAATTATATAATGTTTATTGCATTTTTATGAATAAATATCGACCTTTATCGTTTACTTGTAACGAAACCTATGGTATACATGCATTTTTATGTTTTCTTACATGGTGTAAAATGGCTTATTGCCGCTTTCTAAATATCCGCCTACCTACCTAGGTACCTACCTATACTCATAGATTTTCTTCAAACTATAAAAAATAGTACCTACTTAGTACTTTGACTTACTTCTCATATAGCATGGTGTGGTTATGCGCGTAGTAAGTGTTGATTATAGCGTCGGGAGTGGGCTCCCCCGCTCCCCCCGCTCCCCCGCCGCCCTCGCCCCCCGCCCCCCGCAGCAGGGTGTCGGTGACGGCGGCGTCGTGCGCGTGCGCGATGTACAGGTCAGCGAGCGCTACGTAGTACTTAGTGCGCACTGTCTCACGCTCGTCTGACGACTCCCTCGCTTTCGCCTGCAACATATTCAACATATTAAAAAAGGAATATGAATGATTCAAACAAACTTTTTTTATTTATTTATATAAATAAAAGCTACCTCGCTTAGCGACCACAACACCCATGATTATACAAAATTAGAAATTAATAAGTACATGTAAGTCTAACTCTAATAATCTATATATATAAAAGAAAGTCGTGTTAGTTACACCACTTATAACTCAAGAACCGCTGACCAGATTAAGCTGAAATTTGGCATGGATAAAGATTATACCCCAGGGACGGACATAGGCTACTTTTTTTTTTAAATAATCATAAGGGGGCTTGAAAATAAGGGTTGCAAGTTTGTATGGGAAAAAAAGTTAAGCAACCCTGGGCGCCGCCATAAAGATGATGGGTGACCGCCCGGGGCCACTTTTTGCACGCCAGTTTTTTTTTATTTTTTTTTTATTTTGCACGATAAATGATTTTAAAATTAATGATAAACATGTAACATGTACATTCCCATTCATCAAAACATCCGAACTTTTTAAACTTTCGTGATTTGGAGATATAATTCTTATTTTAAACAGGGTAAGTTTAAGTACCTATAAATCACGAAGGTACCTATTGTTATTCTTTCTTTTTTCCGACGTTTAGGACGCTGTAAAACGTCGGAAAAAAGGGTAGGATAAAGGTACGTGATAAATACCCGGTTTAAAATAAGAATTAATACATGTATCCGAAGTTATGATTTTCCTTGACTTTGGTTAGAACGCCATCTATATCGCCGAGTTTTCGATTCTTTTTGTTGGTTTTCAAGTAATTACCTAATGTTATTTTATTTTGCTACCTTGCGCGGGTTTCAGGAACCAGCTAGAAACTAAAATATTTTTTTTTGGCGTTTATTTTACCTGGTAATTTAGAAGTTTCAGTTGTAACGCAAGTAGATGGCGCTGCTAATTTTGACCGATTTCTAGATCGCGCTATCGTTGCGTTTTTGCAAAGTTTACCTTAGCTCAAAATTTCTTAGCTCATTTCGTTTGAATAATTATTTCTAAGTTCGCTTTTTCTTTTGGTTGGTGTTTGGATTTTTGGATATTATTTACGTTGATTGAAGTCTGTCTGTTGAACATTATAAAAGATACTAGCTGACCCGCGCAACTTCGTCTGCGCAATATTAGGAACAAAGTACAGGAGTTTTGAGTGAATCGAGAGTATAATCATATTTTTTTTATATTTATGTTTCTCTCAAAAATCCAATAATAGATAGAGGTAGGTAGGGAAAATCTTATTAAGATTTTAAGATAAGATTTTCCCTACCTCTATCTATTATGGGATTCTTGAGAGAAACATAAATATAAAAAAAATATTATTATCATATCAAGCGACGGAGTTTTATATTTTGTATATACCTACTCTCGATTCACTCAAAACTCCTCTACTTTGTTCCTAATAATGCGCAGACGAAGTTGCGCGGGTCAGCTAGTTAAACAATAGAAACAAATTTTAATGGCCTTTGTATTGTGACAAATTAGAAAAATTCTTTGAAGTGACGAAGGTGCCTCAATTACGAATTTGGGGTCAATATTAATAGCACTCTTTGTAAAGAAAAAGACTGCTTTAATCAAGTTATAGACTTGATTAATAATATTGAATTCATTAGAAACAGTTCATTAGAACAGTTGAAATATTAACCTATTTTTAACATCTTTTTTAAACCTGTGTATCATATATAAATAAATTTGATTTGATTTGATATTAATATAAAATATTTATACGCAATATGCATGCATGCATATTGCGTATCGTACATGGAATAAAATGGCGTAAGTATAAAAGTTAACAATAAAGTTAAAATAAGAGTAAGAAATGAGTAAATATTGAAATGACGACTGATACAAGAGAATGGAAGAAGAACACATGTTGTGCCGACCCCACGTAATGTGGGGCTACGGCAGGAAGTTGAAGTAGGAACAGAAGTAAAATTAAGGATTTTAAGTGTGAGTGCCTACTCAAACCTATTAAGGTTATCAGGCACAATATTATGATAAATATGTAGTTATTCAAGTAAATAAATAAATAAAATAAAAAAAAAGTGAAGAACATGACTGATGATTGCTTTTTGTGTGACTTACCTGTAAATAGTGCAGAGTGTGCAGTAAAGCCGGCCCAGTGATCATCTCCTTTAGACTAGTGATCGGCAACGTTCCTTCGCTATCTACCACTTTGCTATCCACACTTTCTTTGTCAACTTCACTTTCACTCGGTTTATCACTTTCACTGTCATCACTTTGTGGTTCAGTTCTAACATTGTCGATGACTTTGGTGTAAGCCCAGAAGTATCCCTCACTCTTGGCCAGTTCTGAGAGAGTTGTCAGGAGGCTGCTGCTGATCTCCGCGTGGTGCGCAATTTCCTTTACGATATCCTCGAGTAGCATTTGTAGTCGGTTTTTACATTGTTCTATTATTTTATAATGTGGCCACTGAAAGTATACAACACATTTTAATTTATGTAATTAAGGTTAGAGCAACGTTTAACTTTATTGAAAAGGAAAAGAAAAGGCAGATCCTCTCCTTTTCTTTTGTAGTTAGGTTTTAAATTAAAAAATAATAATCATTTATTTCAGGCAACACAGAACATACTTATAGAATGATAAAATGCCATTAAGGCCCATATTTATAAATACCTTATAGACTAACATAAAATATTTATTTGTTCTATGGAAAAAATTCTTTTAAGAAGCTGTAGAAAATAATATTTCTCAAAAAACTAGTTCAATGAAATGGCGTGATTGAGGAAATGAATCTTCTACTCAGGGTGGATGACTGATTCGGTAATAGATTAACTATTATTAAAAATATAAGCTCTTACTAATAAACTTGACATACAGTTATGTTGTGCATAACCTATACTTTACCATAATATTTTTTAGTTTATGCATGACATAACTTTATGTCAAGTTTATTAGTAAGGGCCATAAGTTTCATACTTACAAAAGCATACCCATTGTACAGCGAGGAAATGATCGCATAATCATGTATACACTTCACGAACTCTCCTTCAAAGTACTTCTCACTGAGCAGGTCGGAGCACCAGTTCCTGTCGGACTCCTCATCGGGTCGGTTGAGGAACATCGTGCGCAGGTACATCAAGCGAAACAGCACCGTATTCGCATACGCTATAAGGTCGTCTTTCGCAAGCTCCGTCAGCGAGTCGGTGGATATCGCTTGCACGACGGGGTTGTCATCGTTCGGGCAGTTTAGGTTTCCTGTATATTATCATATTTGCGTCACAGAATAATGTTTATCAGAACAGTATCAGTGAGTACTTAGTTCAATGCCAATTGCCAAAGCCAACTGCCAAACGAATGTTATAAATGACGACCTCTGGGGGAATCGTTATAGAGTTGCGAATAAAGAGAACAACCTACTTCGGAGCTGTACCGCTAGATGGTGCTGGGATTTGGGATCACAGAAATCCTGAATCGCGCTTACGATGTTTTCAAGCACAACTAAACTCTATAGAACTATCCGACATTAACTGTTGGCCAAAAGGCCCTAAGGTAAGTGGACTAGATGGCGTCGACCTTAGTGAGGCGAGTTCTCCCTCTTTGCCGATTGGGGGAATACTACCTACCCTCAAAGAGCGCTTCAAGCAAAATCTTTATAATTTACCCATAAGTATCTCATGTCTCATCGCGTAGGCCTGTATCTTCATCGGGTCGGGCTCATCATTCGGGAACAGGTCCCGCGTGAAGCGCACCGCTTCGGGGATGTCCAGCTGTGGGCCGCACCACAGCAGGTATGGACAGAGAGACACCAGGTGTTCCGTCATGCTGATGTTCAGCTCGGATGCACTGTGAGGGAGACACTTTATTATTCCTTTTTATCTAGCGAGCGTCTAGGCACTAGACTGTCAACGAATCTTCTCAGTTTTTTGTATGATGAGGTCGGCTCTTGACCTCGAAACTTACACAGGCAAGAATGAGGTCTACGATGGAGCGAGCCTACCCAGAAGGTGCCTATTAACTCTCTTTTTAAAACAACAGGGTCGTAGCTCAACTGAATATTATGAAGTTCTATCTACAATTAACTTAAAAATATGGCAACAGTAAGGTAATCTGTCGATAGAGTTAGGATAATGGCATTTAGATTTGAAAAAATATTCCAAAAATATTTATATCGGCATGTGTCAAATGTGTATTCGGACATGCTTCTGACTACTCTCTTAGACAGATGTTTAATCATCCTGATCCTACAGATTCTTTGAAGATCAAAGAATCTCAAAGAATCTGTCGGATAAGGGTGTATAAAAAGATCTGACAGAATGTCTCACACGCCTCGATGAAACAGTTGTGATCCTGTTTATTCTTATAATATTGTATCGTTGTTCAAGACCAATGATACGAGTTCTTTTTAACATGCCCGTTAGTTTTCTTGGCACCAGTGCGGTAATAGTACATTACGATATTAGTGCGTAAAGATGGTTATAACATGCGAGGCGGAATTTCAGCCCGAGCCGCAGGCGAGGGCGTAATTGAGCCGAGCATGTTATAACCAATACGCACGTATATCGTACGACGTTTTTTAACACATTTGCGAGGAAACAGAAAAAAAAACATTTTAATTACTTATACTCAATCTGTGAATGCACACTGTTGCTTTCCCGCCATTTTAACAGCGCGCTAGCGCTGCCTACTGGCGCCGCACGGCGATTAGTTCTCCTTTGAATAGCAACAGCGCGCTGCTCACTAGCTGGAGGCACGACTCCAGCTCGGCGGCGATCAGTTCCATATTTGAAATGGCAAATAATGCTGTTATGCAATTTGTATGGACTATAACATAACTATTTGCTTTGATAACACACGCGTTTGTTATGACCCGCTTTACATATTTAAAACCGGTGGAATTACATCAGCTTTACGAGCAAGGGTGTTAAAAAATGACTTTAACTGCACTTCAAAAGGCTCTATCCGACCACTAGAATATATATGAGCCGATCGGAAAGGCTATGAACTTAACCTATTTCATCGAGGAAACGAATCTGAAATGGCGGCGCTTATCACGCTGTCGCTCGCACATGAAGGAAGGCAGGAGGGTGACATGCTCACCTGTGCAGCAGCCGGCCCCGGAGCGCGGCGGCGGCCCTCGCGCGGAAGGCGGCGCGCGCGGGGGGCGGCAGCGCGGTGACGCCGTCCTGCCACGCGGCGCGCACCTCGCACCACGAGTCCAGCCACAGGCGGGGGTCGCCGCGCTGACACACATGTTAAATAAATAAATAATGTTTAGTTTGCCATTGAATAGTGAGATAGCGGGTGATGAACACGATAAGGATGAAAACCATCGCCCTTGTTCTCCTGCAATATATTTCATGCTTGAAGTGATGATTAAATAGGTGTAGGCCTCCTTTCTATAACGCCACTCTTTTCGGTCCGGTGCAGTCCTTTCCCACGATTTCCCAGCTACATTAAAGATGTAACAGAATACAATGTTTCACCAAACTTAAGCAACATCAGAGCATATTCACCTGCAGCGTGGCGGTGAGCGAGAAGAGCGCGGCCAGCAGGTCCGGGTCGGGCGGCAGCGTGCTGGCCAGCTGCGCCGCCACCCCGCAGCGCGCCTCCAGCGCTGCGCTCTCCACGTCGTGCAGCGACGCGCTCACCTGCCGCAGCACGCTCTGCACCGCTGCAGCGTTTACTATGCTTTCTGGAACATTTACAACGTTCTGTAAGGTGATGCGTCTACTCAAATGTCAATTAATTATTTGAATGTCAATTTGAACTCAAGTGTCGAATAGTAAAGCGGGCTCCACCGCGCAACGCGAGTATAGATGGCTTCGCACCTTCTTGTTCACGCTTCGCGCTCATTCGCGATCGATTCGCTCATTGTAATACGACAAAGGGTTCGGGCATTCGATTCACGAACGCATCCATACTCGCAACTTACGCAGTGACGTACGAAACGCAGTCGGGAGTGGTCTAGCGTCCAGCAGACGGGCGCACAGCGCGCTGACGGCGGCGGCGGCGGCCGGGCCGCGCGCCCAGCGCCGCGCCGCCGTCACAGTACTGACCTCCTCCCGCGTCGGGTGTGAGAGACAGCAGCAGCAGCGGGCGCGCGCTGACGTCCGTGTGCTGCAACAGACGGCCGCACAGCGCGCTGACGGCGGCGGCGGCGGCCGGGCCGCGCGCCCAGCGCCGCGCCGCCGTCACAGTACTGACCTCCTCCCGCGTCGGGTGTGAGAGACAGCAGCAGCAGCGGGCGCGCGCTGACGTCCGTGTGCTGCAACAGACGGCCGCACAGCGCGCTGACGGCGGCGGCGGCGGCCGGGCCGCGCGCCCAGCGCCGCGCCGCCGTCACAGTACTGACCTCCTCCCGCGTCGGGTGTGAGAGACAGCAGCAGCAGCGGGCGCGCGCTGACGTCCGTGTGCTGCAACAGACGGCCGCACAGCGCGCTGACGGCGGCGGCGGCGGCCGGGCCGCGCGCCCAGCGCCGCGCCGCCGTCACAGTACTGACCTCCTCCCGCGTCGGGTGTGAGAGACAGCAGCAGCAGCGGGCGCGCGCTGACGTCCGTGTGCTGCAACAGACGGCCGCACAGCGCGCTGACGGCGGCGGCGGCGGCCGGGCCGCGCGCCCAGCGCCGCGCCGCCGTCACAGTACTGACCTCCTCCCGCGTCGGGTGTGAGAGACAGCAGCAGCAGCGGGCGCGCGCTGACGTCCGTGTGCTGCAACAGACGGCCGCACAGCGCGCTGACGGCGGCGGCGGCGGCCGGGCCGCGCGCCCAGCGCCGCGCCGCCGTCACAGTACTGACCTCCTCCCGCGTCGGGTGTGAGAGACAGCAGCAGCAGCGGGCGCGCGCTGACGTCCGTGTGCTGCAACAGACGGCCGCACAGCGCGCTGACGGCGGCGGCGGCGGCCGGGCCGCGCGCCCAGCGCCGCGCCGCCGTCACAGTACTGACCTCCTCCCGCGTCGGGTGTGAGAGACAGCAGCAGCAGCGGGCGCGCGCTGACGTCCGTGTGCTGCAACAGACGGCCGCACAGCGCGCTGACGGCGGCGGCGGCGGCCGGGCCGCGCGCCCAGCGCCGCGCCGCCGTCACAGTACTGACCTCCTCCCGCGTCGGGTGTGAGAGACAGCAGCAGCAGCGGGCGCGCGCTGACGTCCGTGTGCTGCAACAGACGGCCGCACAGCGCGCTGACGGCGGCGGCGGCGGCCGGGCCGCGCGCCCAGCGCCGCGCCGCCGTCACAGTACTGACCTCCTCCCGCGTCGGGTGTGAGAGACAGCAGCAGCAGCGGGCGCGCGCTGACGTCCGTGTGCTGCAACAGACGGCCGCACAGCGCGCTGACGGCGGCGGCGGCGGCCGGGCCGCGCGCCCAGCGCCGCGCCGCCGTCACAGTACTGACCTCCTCCCGCGTCGGGTGTGAGAGACAGCAGCAGCAGCGGGCGCGCGCTGACGTCCGTGTGCTGCAACAGACGGCCGCACAGCGCGCTGACGGCGGCGGCGGCGGCCGGGCCGCGCGCCCAGCGCCGCGCCGCCGTCACAGTACTGACCTCCTCCCGCGTCGGGTGTGAGAGACAGCAGCAGCAGCGGGCGCGCGCTGACGTCCGTGTGCTGCAACAGACGGCCGCACAGCGCGCTGACGGCGGCGGCGGCGGCCGGGCCGCGCGCCCAGCGCCGCGCCGCCGTCACAGTACTGACCTCCTCCCGCGTCGGGTGTGAGAGACAGCAGCAGCAGCGGGCGCGCGCTGACGTCCGTGTGCTGCAACAGACGGCCGCACAGCGCGCTGACGGCGGCGGCGGCGGCCGGGCCGCGCGCCCAGCGCCGCGCCGCCGTCACAGTACTGACCTCCTCCCGCGTCGGGTGTGAGAGACAGCAGCAGCAGCGGGCGCGCGCTGACGTCCGTGTGCTGCAACAGACGGCCGCACAGCGCGCTGACGGCGGCGGCGGCCGGGCCGCGCGCCCAGCGCCGCGCCGCCGTCACAGTACTGACCTCCTCCCGCGTCGGGTGTGAGAGACAGCAGCAGCAGCGGGCGCGCGCTGACGTCCGTGTGCTGCAACAGACGGCCGCACAGCGCGCTGACGGCGGCGGCGGCGGCCGGGCCGCGCGCCCAGCGCCGCGCCGCCGTCACAGTACTGACCTCCTCCCGCGTCGGGTGTGAGAGACAGCAGCAGCAGCGGGCGCGCGCTGACGTCCGTGTGCTGCAACAGACGGCCGCACAGCGCGCTGACGGCGGCGGCGGCGGCCGGGCCGCGCGCCCAGCGCCGCGCCGCCGTCACAGTACTGACCTCCTCCCGCGTCGGGTGTGAGAGACAGCAGCAGCAGCGGGCGCGCGCTGACGTCCGTGTGCTGCAACAGACGGCCGCACAGCGCGCTGACGGCGGCGGCGGCGGCCGGGCCGCGCGCCCAGCGCCGCGCCGCCGTCACAGTACTGACCTCCTCCCGCGTCGGGTGTGAGAGACAGCAGCAGCAGCGGGCGCGCGCTGACGTCCGTGTGCTGCAACAGACGGCCGCACAGCGCGCTGACGGCGGCGGCGGCGGCCGGGCCGCGCGCCCAGCGCCGCGCCGCCGTCACAGTACTGACCTCCTCCCGCGTCGGGTGTGAGAGACAGCAGCAGCAGCGGGCGCGCGCTGACGTCCGTGTGCTGCAACAGACGGCCGCACAGCGCGCTGACGGCGGCGGCGGCGGCCGGGCCGCGCGCCCAGCGCCGCGCCGCCGTCACAGTACTGACCTCCTCCCGCGTCGGGTGTGAGAGACAGCAGCAGCAGCGGGCGCGCGCTGACGTCCGTGTGCTGCAACAGACGGCCGCACAGCGCGCTGACGGCGGCGGCGGCGGCCGGGCCGCGCGCCCAGCGCCGCGCCGCCGTCACAGTACTGACCTCCTCCCGCGTCGGGTGTGAGAGACAGCAGCAGCAGCGGGCGCGCGCTGACGTCCGTGTGCTGCAACAGACGGCCGCACAGCGCGCTGACGGCGGCGGCGGCGGCCGGGCCGCGCGCCCAGCGCCGCGCCGCCGTCACAGTACTGACCTCCTCCCGCGTCGGGTGTGAGAGACAGCAGCAGCAGCGGGCGCGCGCTGACGTCCGTGTGCTGCAACAGACGGCCGCACAGCGCGCTGACGGCGGCGGCGGCGGCCGGGCCGCGCGCCCAGCGCCGCGCCGCCGTCACAGTACTGACCTCCTCCCGCGTCGGGTGTGAGAGACAGCAGCAGCAGCGGGCGCGCGCTGACGTCCGTGTGCTGCAACAGACGGCCGCACAGCGCGCTGACGGCGGCGGCGGCGGCCGGGCCGCGCGCCCAGCGCCGCGCCGCCGTCACAGTACTGACCTCCTCCCGCGTCGGGTGTGAGAGACAGCAGCAGCAGCGGGCGCGCGCTGACGTCCGTGTGCTGCAACAGACGGCCGCACAGCGCGCTGACGGCGGCGGCGGCGGCCGGGCCGCGCGCCCAGCGCCGCGCCGCCGTCACAGTACTGACCTCCTCCCGCGTCGGGTGTGAGAGACAGCAGCAGCAGCGGGCGCGCGCTGACGTCCGTGTGCTGCAACAGACGGCCGCACAGCGCGCTGACGGCGGCGGCGGCGGCCGGGCCGCGCGCCCAGCGCCGCGCCGCCGTCACAGTACTGACCTCCTCCCGCGTCGGGTGTGAGAGACAGCAGCAGCAGCGGGCGCGCGCTGACGTCCGTGTGCTGCAACAGACGGCCGCACAGCGCGCTGACGGCGGCGGCGGCGGCCGGGCCGCGCGCCCAGCGCCGCGCCGCCGTCACAGTACTGACCTCCTCCCGCGTCGGGTGTGAGAGACAGCAGCAGCAGCGGGCGCGCGCTGACGTCCGTGTGCTGCAACAGACGGCCGCACAGCGCGCTGACGGCGGCGGCGGCGGCCGGGCCGCGCGCCCAGCGCCGCGCCGCCGTCACAGTACTGACCTCCTCCCGCGTCGGGTGTGAGAGACAGCAGCAGCAGCGGGCGCGCGCTGACGTCCGTGTGCTGCAACAGACGGCCGCACAGCGCGCTGACGGCGGCGGCGGCGGCCGGGCCGCGCGCCCAGCGCCGCGCCGCCGTCACAGTACTGACCTCCTCCCGCGTCGGGTGTGAGAGACAGCAGCAGCAGCGGGCGCGCGCTGACGTCCGTGTGCTGCAACAGACGGCCGCACAGCGCGCTGACGGCGGCGGCGGCGGCCGGGCCGCGCGCCCAGCGCCGCGCCGCCGTCACAGTACTGACCTCCTCCCGCGTCGGGTGTGAGAGACAGCAGCAGCAGCGGGCGCGCGCTGACGTCCGTGTGCTGCAACAGACGGCCGCACAGCGCGCTGACGGCGGCGGCGGCGGCCGGGCCGCGCGCCCAGCGCCGCGCCGCCGTCACAGTACTGACCTCCTCCCGCGTCGGGTGTGAGAGACAGCAGCAGCAGCGGGCGCGCGCTGACGTCCGTGTGCTGCAACAGACGGCCGCACAGCGCGCTGACGGCGGCGGCGGCGGCCGGGCCGCGCGCCCAGCGCCGCGCCGCCGTCACAGTACTGACCTCCTCCCGCGTCGGGTGTGAGAGACAGCAGCAGCAGCGGGCGCGCGCTGACGTCCGTGTGCTGCAACAGACGGCCGCACAGCGCGCTGACGGCGGCGGCGGCGGCCGGGCCGCGCGCCCAGCGCCGCGCCGCCGCCGCGCCTAGCGCCGGGTGCGACACGCAGCGCGCCAGGCACCACTCCACCACACACGGAGGGAACTGAGGAACACAACACATCAAATACTAAACTGACTAGGTCCATCAAATCACAAATATCATAGAAAATACATTAGAGAGTAAAAACGTCTGCTCTACTGTGTTCTTAGATGCAGCGCAGGCTTTTGTTAAAGTGTAGCATGAAGGCCTTGTTATAAAATTTAAAAAAACTCTCCCCAAACTCTGTATCGATATCCTGAAATCGTACATATCAGATAGAGTTTTTAGATTACGGCAAGAAGAAGCCTACTCTGATATTATAAAAGCTGGGGTGCCACAAGGGAGCGTATTAGGTCCGGTCCTTTACCTTCTATATACCAGTGACATCTCTGAACTAAAAAACAATACCATCGCGACCTTCGCTGACGACACCGCTATTATGGCCGTTGAGAACTCATGCAGAAGCGGTAGAATAAGTTCAAAAGGCTGTCAACAAAGTATATAACTGGACAAAGAAATGGACGATCAACTTAAACGAATCTAAGTAGAGTAGGTATTACCTCTGGCATAAACTGTCACAGTTTTGGAATCAAAGTCAAAGTCATAGGACCGCTGGGATCACTTAGAATAGTTTTAAAACTAATTTAACTCCTGTTCTTTCGCGACCAATACCGTGAAGAATCAGGGCAAGAGAAAGCTGTACCAACTACTGAAACAGCCCAGATCCTTGACTATAAACTGACCTGTTGGAAGGTGTTGAAGACAGCGTCCTGCTCCTCCTCAGTGAGATGCCGCACCAGCATAAACACGACGTCCACGAGCGCCTGGCACCGCATCGTGTCTCCTCTCAGCCAAGTCCTCAGCACGTTCTCATACAACTTGTGCACCGAGTCACAGTTAAACTGCCGCGCGATGGCTAAGAAAAGCTCTTTACTATCGAACTCCACCAGCAAAGTTATCAACGGAGATATAACCGGGTTGGAGATTTGTTTTGCACTCGCGAATTCGAAATAGTGGCTGCATATTTTTTGAACCAGCTCGTTCAGGTTGTGATTGTATCGCTCGACGATCGCCGGGTCGGTAACTTGAGCCTGAACAACAGGTTTGCGTTCCGTCGCTTGCGGGTCCGCTTCGAACTTGATGCTGTGCTGTTTCTTCAGCTCCTGCGTGAACGAGGACTTCAGAGTCTGCAGCAGCAGGATATGCGCATCTATCAGCTTCTCTATATCCTCGAAGTTCATCGATAGCCTGTCGATCTGCGTCGTGAGCGTGGAGCCGACGTTCTGCCAGAAGTTTCTGATGAGCTGGTCGTATCGCTCGCTGTTGTCCTTGGACTGTTTGAGCCAGAACTTGAGCAGGTTGGCCATAGCGTGGCCGGAGTACTTGATGAGATGGTTCCGGGTCTGTCCCTCAGTGAGTACGAGAACTTTCTCGAGCCAAGTCCGATGCACCGCGGTGACCACTTCTATCACGTACTCGTGAGACTGTGTGGAGAGGTAACGCAGGCACTCGTCCAAGCTTGTGATCCAGTACTGTCGCTCGCTCTTTGAACTGAGTATTGTTTTCTTTTCTAACCTGAAAATTACAACCAATCAACTTGGAGCAAAGGAAGGTTTCACAAAATACTTTTATGATCCCTATTTCTGAAGATATCCTAACACCTTTGAATCTTTACACAGTTCAAAGTAATTATGGCAACTGCGAGTATAGGATTATGACAACTTACCCACTGAATATAGCATTGAAGAAGGCAATGTGGAAGTCTTTCGTTAGTACCTCTTCCGATAGGCTGGCTAGTATCGGCAGTAACATATTTGAGAGGTGCCTTGCGTCGCCCCATCCACCTATCAAAAGTAACAATGGTTATATTTGCAAAGTTTCTGATTGACCATAAAAACCTTAGTTGGATGTGAAAGCCAATGAGCCAAAGTTAACTTACCGCTTTCTAAAATGTCGAGTATTCTTTTGCTAAGCAATTCTTTCTTTTCCAAATACTGGTGCCAATCCTGCAATCAAATGTAATTATCATGTCTTTATTTCAGGTGGACTTTTTTATGACCTCGATGGGATCCAGCATTCCAAAGATATTGACTTTTAATTATAGCTAAAAGCGTGGGAAAACATGTAGCTCTTGAGTCCCCAAGATTTTAAAAATTCGCCCTAATGGGTATTCGTGGGGAATAGCCCAAAAATACTTTCTGAAATAGACTTTTAGTTGATGTTATGTGAAGAGAAGCGTACTCACCGGCACATTATGCATAAAGAGCAGCAGACAGTCCCAGAGCTGCGCGGCGACTAGCGGGCTAGCCTCCCTCGCGGCCAGCAGCAGCCGCAGCGTGCGCGCGCCGTGCGCCGCCGCCCACTGCGCGCCGAACGATAACATGTAGCTCTAGCGTACTCACCGGCACATTATGCATAAAGAGCAGCAGACAGTCCCAGAGCTGCGCGGCGACTAGCGGGCTAGCCTCCCTCGCGGCCAGCAGCAGCCGCAGCGTGCGCGCGCCGTGCGCCGCCGCCCACTGCGCGCCGAACGATAACATGTAGCTCTAGCGTACTCACCGGCACATTATGCATAAAGAGCAGCAGACAGTCCCAGAGCTGCGCGGCGACTAGCGGGCTAGCCTCCCTCGCGGCCAGCAGCAGCCGCAGCGTGCGCGCGCCGTGCGCCGCCGCCCACTGCGCGCCGAACGATAACATGTAGCTCTAGCGTACTCACCGGCACATTATGCATAAAGAGCAGCAGACAGTCCCAGAGCTGCGCGGCGACTAGCGGGCTAGCCTCCCTCGCGGCCAGCAGCAGCCGCAGCGTGCGCGCGCCGTGCGCCGCCGCCCACTGCGCGCCGAACGATAACATGTAGCTCTAGCGTACTCACCGGCACATTATGCATAAAGAGCAGCAGACAGTCCCAGAGCTGCGCGGCGACTAGCGGGCTAGCCTCCCTCGCGGCCAGCAGCAGCCGCAGCGTGCGCGCGCCGTGCGCCGCCGCCCACTGCGCGCCGAACGATAACATGTAGCTCTAGCGTACTCACCGGCACATTATGCATAAAGAGCAGCAGACAGTCTGACGTGTATGTAGGTTATAATGAAACTATGGTTCTTGAACGGAGGCTCGTTTATTACTAAACCAAATCCTGCTGCTCGCGCAGCGAACGCAAAGCGCAGATGTCAATTCAAATACATATCATTCCTCCACACTTAATTAGGAAAACCTGGTGCCAAAACAATAACAATAAACAAACTTAAAAATACTTCTTATAATCTATTATTCTATTTCTCTCACGCAAAACACGAGAAGTCGTGAGAGGGGGAACCTCACCGACAGGAGGTTCCTCACCGACAGGCGTCGAAACCTCACATGCGGGCGCCGCTGATGGCGTCTCCACAGATGAACTTTCTGTGTTCCCTCGCTCATTCTCTCCCGCTTCACAATCTAACCACTCCTCCACACATTCTGAATTTGAAACAGGTGGCGCTCCACCAGATCTATGCTCCGTCGACCGTTCTGCTTCTTCGACACTACTTGTGGCCGGTGACGCAGTGCCCTGTGCCGGTGGCGGTGCCGGAGGTGGAACAAAAGATGGAGACGTAGAAGAATAGAACGGATGAGGCGCCTCACATTCATTTTTATTAGCTTCATCATTCACTCTTCCTGAAAATTTAATTAATTGATCGACATGTCTGATACAAAAAATATCTTGTGCGATTACATAAATTTTAAACATTTTACTACCTATTTTTTCTCTTATAAAACCTTTTTGCCAGCATTCTTTCCGTGCACTGTACCAGCGAACCCAAACTGAGTCGCCTATCTCAAATAACCTCCTACTGCTTGGTACTGAAAAAGAGTTATCGTGATTTCCTTTAGAAGGCAAAATTAAATCGAGACGAAGAAGAATAGAACGGATGAGGCGCCTCACATTCATTTTTATTAGCTTCATCAAGTGTGGAGGAATGAGTAAAGCTGAGGCGTTCGGAATAAAATTCCTATAATAATTAAGAACGCCTAGAAACCTTTTTACTTCCGTGACGTTACTCGGTTCCGGTGCATTCAAAATAGCTTTGACCTTATCGGGGCAAGTTTTCAAGCCCTCCTTACTCAATACATAACCTAAATATGTAACCCTATCTTTGAAGAATTCACACTTTTCTTTCTGCAAACGAAGACCCGCGCTATTCAATCTATTCAATACCTTCTCTAAAGTTTTACAGTGACTATCTCTATCCGGTCCGGTAATACAAATATCATCCAACCAAACACTGACCTTATCTATTCCTGCAAGCAGAGTCTCCATAGCCTTTTGAAAGATAGCTGGTGCGTTAGCTAAACCATATACCAACCTAGTATATTTAAACAATCCCTTATGCGTGTTTATTGTAGTCAGCTGTTGGGAAGGATCGTCAAGTACGAACTGATTGTAGGCATTTTTTAGATCGAGTTTACTATATTGCTCACCCCC
This sequence comes from Epirrhoe alternata, assembly GCA_963565295.1. NCBI lineage: Eukaryota > Metazoa > Arthropoda > Insecta > Lepidoptera > Geometridae > Epirrhoe > Epirrhoe alternata. Next base: position 13,083,610 of record OY751383.1, on the reverse strand, counting down.
CCCAACTTTGGCAAAAACTTCCTCGATTCGAGGCAGCGGATACTTGTCAATCAAGAGATCTCTATTCAAGGTAACAGAAAAATCACCTGCAATCTTAACCTGACCATTATCTTTCAACACGGGCACAATAGGTGTAGCATACTGTGAATAACTAACCGGTATCAACACACCTAAACTTACCAATCTTTTTAACTCATTTTCAACCTTATCGAGTAGCGCAAATGGAACCGACCGTGGCTTAAAAAACTTAGGTTTACAATCCTCTTTTAATTGTAAATGGACCTTAAACTTATTAAATTCACCCAATTCATCACGCCACAAATCAGGATATTTTTTTAATATTTCAGCTGCTGTGTCACTACTCAACGAGTATATATTTGTATTTATCTCGGATGTGATGACAAAATTGAAAGCGGACATAAAATCTCTGCCTAGCAATGGTGGGCCGCCATCTCGAACAACAAATATTTTCATTATCTTTGAAATCTTATTGTACTTCAATTCAACATTGAAATAACCCAGCGGAGTGATTTTATGTCCGTTATATAAACACATCTTCATACAACTTTTCTCCAATTTGTATAAAGAAAAGTTTTGTCTATACAGATCTTCTGCAATAACACAAGCACCTGAACCCGTATCTAATTCCATTGACAATTCTAATTTGCCCAATTTAACGCAAATTTTAATAGGTTTTGTACCAACATACCTCAAATTGAAATTGTTACATTCCTCACAATAAGAGTCCGTATTATGATCTTCTGGTTCATCTTCTTGGTCCGTTTGGACATGAAAAACACTCTTAGCTCCGTTACACACACGCTTTAGGTGACCTTTCAAACCACATTTTTGACATTTATAAGCCTTGAATCGACATTTATCGCTGGCGTGATTTTTCAAACCACAAATGCTGCAACGCGAGGAAACCGACGATCCGTTGTCGCCGCGGATGGATTGGGCGCTTGTGCCGCCACTCCATCGCGACTCCCCGCCGCGTCCAGCTTGAAACTTCGCTCGATACACCGGCTCCTCCTTGATAGTGACAGCGTCGTTGGTGGACATCATCACCTTTGCCTGCTTAGCACACGCTGCCCGCTCTGCCACTTCAATAGCACACGACAATGTGAGTGTAGACGGGTCCTGCTCGAACAGCTTGTCTCGTTCCGGACCTGAGCCCAAACCAAGGACGAAACGATCCAAAAGATTCGTTTCCAAGGCGGTGCCAAAGCCGCAATAGCATGCTAAGCCTCTCAATCGCGCCGCCCAGTCTCCCAATGATTCGCCTGGACTCCTGCTCGCTGCATAGAACTTCGCCTTCTCCACAAAAGAAACCTTTTTGGGCTTGAAATGGCCGTCGAGTAATAAAACGAGCTCTGAAAAGGCAAATTGCTCCAATTCTTTTGGAAATGCAAGATTCTTCGCGAGGCGGTAGGTTTCATCATTTAGATGGGTCAAAAGTAATCCGCACTGGTTTTCTTCATCTACTCTATTTATCTTCACAAATTGGTTCAACCTCGCTTTAAATATTGCCCATTCACTGTTTTTGTGATCAAAAATTGGCAAATTTCCTAAAAAATTAACTGCCATATTTTTTTCCGTTTATCTTTTTTTTTTCCTGAATCCTCGTTCGCCAATGACGTGTATGTAGGTTATAATGAAACTATGGTTCTTGAACGGAGGCTCGTTTATTACTAAACCAAATCCTGCTGCTCGCGCAGCGAACGCAAAGCGCAGATGTCAATTCAAATACATATCACAGTCCCAGAGCTGCGCGGCGACTAGCGGGCTAGCCTCCCTCGCGGCCAGCAGCAGCCGCAGCGTGCGCGCGCCGTGCGCCGCCGCCCACTGCGCGCCGAACGATAACATGTAGCTCTAGCGTACTCACCGGCACATTATGCATAAAGAGCAGCAGACAGTCCCAGAGCTGCGCGGCGACTAGCGGGCTAGCCTCCCTCGCGGCCAGCAGCAGCCGCAGCGTGCGCGCGCCGTGCGCCGCCGCCCACTGCGCGCCGAACGATAACATGTAGCTCTAGCGTACTCACCGGCACATTATGCATAAAGAGCAGCAGACAGTCCCAGAGCTGCGCGGCGACTAGCGGGCTAGCCTCCCTCGCGGCCAGCAGCAGCCGCAGCGTGCGCGCGCCGTGCGCCGCCGCCCACTGCGCGCCGAACGATAACATGTAGCTCTAGCGTACTCACCGGCACATTATGCATAAAGAGCAGCAGACAGTCCCAGAGCTGCGCGGCGACTAGCGGGCTAGCCTCCCTCGCGGCCAGCAGCAGCCGCAGCGTGCGCGCGCCGTGCGCCGCCGCCCACTGCGCGCCGAACGATAACATGTAGCTCTAGCGTACTCACCGGCACATTATGCATAAAGAGCAGCAGACAGTCCCAGAGCTGCGCGGCGACTAGCGGGCTAGCCTCCCTCGCGGCCAGCAGCAGCCGCAGCGTGCGCGCGCCGTGCGCCGCCGCCCACTGCGCGCCGAACGATAACATGTAGCTCTAGCGTACTCACCGGCACATTATGCATAAAGAGCAGCAGACAGTCCCAGAGCTGCGCGGCGACTAGCGGGCTAGCCTCCCTCGCGGCCAGCAGCAGCCGCAGCGTGCGCGCGCCGTGCGCCGCCGCCCACTGCGCGCCGAACGATAACATGTAGCTCTAGCGTACTCACCGGCACATTATGCATAAAGAGCAGCAGACAGTCCCAGAGCTGCGCGGCGACTAGCGGGCTAGCCTCCCTCGCGGCCAGCAGCAGCCGCAGCGTGCGCGCGCCGTGCGCCGCCGCCCACTGCGCGCCGAACGATAACATGTAGCTCTAGCGTACTCACCGGCACATTATGCATAAAGAGCAGCAGACAGTCCCAGAGCTGCGCGGCGACTAGCGGGCTAGCCTCCCTCGCGGCCAGCAGCAGCCGCAGCGTGCGCGCGCCGTGCGCCGCCGCCCACTGCGCGCCGAACGATAACATGTAGCTCTAGCGTACTCACCGGCACATTATGCATAAAGAGCAGCAGACAGTCCCAGAGCTGCGCGGCGACTAGCGGGCTAGCCTCCCTCGCGGCCAGCAGCAGCCGCAGCGTGCGCGCGCCGTGCGCCGCCGCCCACTGCGCGCCGAACGATAACATGTAGCTCTAGCGTACTCACCGGCACATTATGCATAAAGAGCAGCAGACAGTCCCAGAGCTGCGCGGCGACTAGCGGGCTAGCCTCCCTCGCGGCCAGCAGCAGCCGCAGCGTGCGCGCGCCGTGCGCCGCCGCCCACTGCGCGCCGAACCGCGCCGTCAGCGCGCCCGCCGCGCCGAGCCACGCCGCGCTGTACACAGTGAGGCGGTTAGTGGGATCATCCTAGTTACTTTCTGAGGGGTAATTCTTGGCTCTGTCATTACTTGACGACTTATTATCCAGGAGCAACGATCTGTCAAATTGTCGGATCTGGATATTATGTCAACCGAAAGAGATGTAATGAATCGCTAATATGATAATGCCACTAACGGCCATCCACGTTTGTTACCGGACAGAACATTTCTTTAACTTCGATTCGGATGTATCGAGTGGAGCTAGTGATGTAGTGTAGCACTGACCGTATTCTGGGGTCGGTGCTGGCGGGAAGCTTCCAGAAGGCGCGGGAGGCCAGCAGCGGGCCCAGCTGCCCCCACAGCCAGGCGGAGTGCGCGGCCGGCAGCTGCGCCGCGGTGTACTGCAGCCCTCGGAGCGCGCAGCTTGTCGCCCGAGCTTGCATCGCCAAACGCTCCTCGGGGGAATCCACTCTGAAAAATCACACTTTATTTAGCTACACTGTCCTACACAAATGCACTCAATGTAAGCACGATACGATCACCGTTCACGTTATAAGCATCGTGAATAAATAATGCTGGACATTTCGCACAGCATTATCTAGCCCCAAACTAAGCAAAGCTTGTACTATGGGAACCAGATAACTGATATACTACTTATATACGTGAAGGACTTCCATCGTGGCTTAACACAACAAAGAAGCGCTTAATTATTATCACGACCGCTCGTGATAGGTTTATCACATGGTTATGTGACGTCGTAATAGATAAACAAATATAGTATACTTTTCGAACTTACTTCTTGATATGAGGCGCTTCACCATTGCCCATCAGCACATCAAGCAAGTTGGAAATGATGGGCTCCTTGCAGAACGACAGAACCTCCGGCAGCTTGTTGTCAGGAAACGTTTTCTAGAAAATACATTTTAGGCTCATTGAGAAAAGTTGTTAAAATAAGTGGTAAATTGTTTAAACTGATCCCAGTAGCTTTCTGTGACGCGTTCGTGTGAATGTTGAATGTTGCGCAATCAATTTGCTAGTCAGTTACCATCTACAGATGGGAATCGGGAGTAGCAGACACATGCAAGGAGATATAAAAATGTGAGCGCTACAGGCATGTGTATGTGTGCAGTGTATGTATGTGTGTGTTACCGCGAGTGAGTTGGCAGCGTGCGCCTGCGCCGGCGCGTGCTCGTCGTACTGCGCCTGCAGCCAGGCCGGCGTCAGCAGGCGCAGGTGCGGCGCCACCTGGCGCCCGCACTTGTAGTGTATGTATGTGTGCAGTGTATGTATGTGTGTGTTACCGCGAGTGAGTTGGCAGCGTGCGCCTGCGCCGGCGCGTGCTCGTCGTACTGCGCCTGCAGCCAGGCCGGCGTCAGCAGGCGCAGGTGCGGCGCCACCTGGCGCCCGCACTTGTAGTGTATGTATGTGTGCAGTGTATGTATGTGTGTGTTACCGCGAGTGAGTTGGCAGCGTGCGCCTGCGCCGGCGCGTGCTCGTCGTACTGCGCCTGCAGCCAGGCCGGCGTCAGCAGGCGCAGGTGCGGCGCCACCTGGCGCCCGCACTTGTAGTGTATGTATGTGTGCAGTGTATGTATGTGTGTGTTACCGCGAGTGAGTTGGCAGCGTGCGCCTGCGCCGGCGCGTGCTCGTCGTACTGCGCCTGCAGCCAGGCCGGCGTCAGCAGGCGCAGGTGCGGCGCCACCTGGCGCCCGCACTTGTAGTGTATGTATGTGTGCAGTGTATGTATGTGTGTGTTACCGCGAGTGAGTTGGCAGCGTGCGCCTGCGCCGGCGCGTGCTCGTCGTACTGCGCCTGCAGCCAGGCCGGCGTCAGCAGGCGCAGGTGCGGCGCCACCTGGCGCCCGCACTTGTAGTGTATGTATGTGTGCAGTGTATGTATGTGTGTGTTACCGCGAGTGAGTTGGCAGCGTGCGCCTGCGCCGGCGCGTGCTCGTCGTACTGCGCCTGCAGCCAGGCCGGCGTCAGCAGGCGCAGGTGCGGCGCCACCTGGCGCCCGCACTTGTAGTGTATGTATGTGTGCAGTGTATGTATGTGTGTGTTACCGCGAGTGAGTTGGCAGCGTGCGCCTGCGCCGGCGCGTGCTCGTCGTACTGCGCCTGCAGCCAGGCCGGCGTCAGCAGGCGCAGGTGCGGCGCCACCTGGCGCCCGCACTTGTAGTGTATGTATGTGTGCAGTGTATGTATGTGTGTGTTACCGCGAGTGAGTTGGCAGCGTGCGCCTGCGCCGGCGCGTGCTCGTCGTACTGCGCCTGCAGCCAGGCCGGCGTCAGCAGGCGCAGGTGCGGCGCCACCTGGCGCCCGCACTTGTAGTGTATGTATGTGTGCAGTGTATGTATGTGTGTGTTACCGCGAGTGAGTTGGCAGCGTGCGCCTGCGCCGGCGCGTGCTCGTCGTACTGCGCCTGCAGCCAGGCCGGCGTCAGCAGGCGCAGGTGCGGCGCCACCTGGCGCCCGCACTTGCCCACGACTACGCCGTGACACGCCTGCAATATACACATTTATTTGCCACGTAAGCACACACTAAGGCCACGTCCGCACAGGCAGGCGGCTTGCTTAGCGCCTAGAGCCTAGCGAGTCACCTAGCGAGTAGCTTAGTAAAACGAACGTTCTAAAATGTTCGCGACCGACCGCACTGCGCGCTTGGCGCCTAGCTAGTCGCTTAGCGTGTATCGAAGTAAACAAACGTGTTGGTTTTTTGTCAGGAGGCGCGAGGCATTTTAAAAGAAAAAAATGGATGAATTATTAATTGCATCAGTGTTTAAAAGAGAACCTCTGTGGAATCCGGCTAGTGAACTCCATAAAAATGTAGTTGTCTTAAAAAAGTATGGGAAGAGGTAGCAGTCGAAGTAGAAAATGTCGATCCAATTCCGTTGAAATAATTCAACAAAATATCTCTAGTTTGTAATGCACTGTTTGAAAATCTATATTGAGCCCTAGTGGACCCACCAGGGACTCCACCTCTCAGTGCGGCCTCTGTGTATCCTAGCAAGTAGCCAGAATGCAAGGCACTAGACTCTAGGTGCTAAGCAAGCCGCCTGCCTGTGCGGACGTGGCCTAAATCTACTATATAAAAATAAGTCGGCTTTTCCTTCCTGACGCTATAACTCCAGAACGCACGAACCGGTTTCCACGGTTTTGCATTCGTTGGAAAGGTCTCGGGCTCCGTGAGGTTTATAGCAAAGAAAATTAAGGAAAAATCTGGTGGCATCTGGTGGCGAAACGGAGTTCGCTGGGTTTGCTAGTACTTTATAAAAAATAGAATATATATCGAACAAAAACCATCTTGATCATCATTTGGGTTCCATCCACACTCATCATCTCCCTCCCCTTATCCTACTTTAAGTAAGGTAAGGCTGTTGGGTCATCACTATATGCACTCAGTCCAAATAAGGTTGAGCAACTACCTGTGTGCATTCTCTGACTTTCCTATCAGGGTCCGCAGTCAGGATCTTGTAGAAGTGTGCCCAGCTGGGCAGGGCGGCCACCACATCATCTAATTTGCTGTTTGTCACTAGTTCTGACAGCTCCTGCAATGCCTGGAAACATTCATCTATATTATTTTACTATGTTTCAAACATATTCATTTTACTGCAAAGCTTACATCTAAATTACTTTTTCAATCGAATACTTTTTCATCTAAATTATTTTTTTAAATCTCCTCTAACATTCATATATAACACAAATCCATCTTTTCTTAAGTCTTAAGTCTACCTAGCTCAATCCATTTATTTCATTCATTTTCCAAATTTTTCATTCAGTTTTTACCCTATCAATTCACACTCCCATCCCAAAATTTGCATTTCAATTTGAGTGTACCTTAGTTTTAGTAATAGGATCCTTCTTAGTGAGCTTCTTCAAGCAGAGCTGCAGCTCGGGGCTGATGAGCGGGTCGACGGCCGCCGGTGCGACCAGCGAGGGGAACAGCGCCGGCAGCTGAGTGCCTGCGATGTTCAATACTCCCGGCTCTAGTTTCACACTGCTCAGCAGCTCCGCACTTCGCCCACTGCTTGACGGCTGTTTTAATTTATAACAATAAATTTCATCATATAAAAATTCTTATCTAAAATCTTAAATTAAAATTACATCACACCTATTTTTACTGCCTTTTTATGCTTTTCAGTAGATATGAATTTTATGAGGAGTTGTTGTTCTTGTCCTGAGAAATTCATGTTTGTTTACAAATATTTTTTCCTACATAGAATGTTTGAACGGATACAAAGTTAAAAATTACTTTAAAAGTCTATTTTAAAAGTCAAATGCCCTTGAAATCTTCTTGTAATCTACTCCTATTGGCTTTTTGGATTTCAAAAGAGTGTCTTGATCTTGTCTAGAAAAGAACTTACCCGAGCATTGTTTTTGGTACGTTGACTTTGTTTGGTTTTACCACCCATTTTAAGAATCAAGTTTAAGGATTTAGTTTCACATTTAGTAGAGTAGCAGTCAAAATAATTACATGGGGAATCGTGAAAACTGTTTAGGAACTTTAGATTAATTAATTTAGCGATTTGCCGTGCCGTACTGACATGACACAAGGCAGGCAGCCAGATTGCCGTCCGTCTGTCGTGTTATGACTTTGACGTTGACAACTAACCAACTAGTACAGTGACACAATTTTTTTTAAGTTTGTACATTATAGCCTCAGATAATGTCAGAGAAAAAAAAAATGCTGGACATTTCACACAGCATCATCTGGCCCCAACCAAACCACAAACTAAGCAAAGCTTGTACTCTCCTAACTATGGGAACCAGATAACTGATATTATTTTTTTTTAATTACATAGGTCAGCATTTGACCTCACTCTGTCTGATGTTAAGCGGTAGTGAGGTCTAAGATGGAGCATGCTTACCTAGAAGGAACCTATACTACTTGTATGCTTTTTGTTTGTAAATACATACATAATATACATAGAAACACCCAGACCCGAAATAAATATTTGCAGATTATATAAACATTTATCCCGCGGCGGGGATCGAACCCGCAACCTACAATACAAACCTTTAAAACCTGTGCTGTTTAACGATTTGATGATTCGAATTTGAACCTTCTGCGTCCCAATCGGGCTTTCACCCACTGCGTCACAGAGGTCGTCAGAGAAAGTAAAAGATCATTGGAGGAAGTGCTCTTTATCCTCTTGCCTCACACTTCACCCAAATGGAATAACCTTTGGTGGGATTCGGACAGACAGAGCGCTTGCTTCCGTGCTTCGAAAGTCGCGTGACGGAGGCCGGCAGCGGCCTCCGCGTCTGTATAACTATGGTAAGGTACACAGGAGAGGGAGCCATGGCTCCCTCGTCATGGGTAGGTACTATAACGAACTTACTAAGTATGTACCTACCTACTACTTAAAGGTAAGTAGGTAGGTACCTACCAACCTAGGCAGGTAGGTACCTACCTATACAGCACAGAATACAGATAGGTACCTACCACCTACCTACGTAGGTACTATAGGTACCAAATAATAATACTATACTAGGTGCTTAGATATTAACTGGCCTAAAGGGAAATACCTACCCAGGAAGATATATAACCTACCTACCTACTTGCTACCACACCACATCCACAAATGCAAAGTTAGTACTAGGTAGGTTAGGTACTTAGGGGTGCGTGTCTAATGCTCGGTTTCTATATTCAACGAACATTCGTAGGTAAGAGCTGTATTCTGTCAAAGTCAAAGTCAAAGTATTTATTGCTTACATGTGTGTGTACAAGGTCTTAGGCATAGGTGTACTTAATAGCTAACACATGAGTCCTGCAAGGACATCGCAAAATTTTAAATATAAAAATTGTGTTTGTGTAACAAACATTTCTTAAAATTATGAGATCTTCTGTGGTAAGAACTACGACTCATTTCCACATACAAGTTTGACAGGTAACAGTAAGCTGTCAAACTTTTTTATGTGGAAACGAGTCGTAGCTCTTACCTACGACTGTCCGTTGGTCGATAGGTTCCTATAGTGAATGGTTGTTTTCGCCCAGTGGCGTAGCTAGGTAGCCAAGGGCCCTGGTGCAAAAAAACTGTGGCCCTAACTGAACGGTTTAGGTTTTATCCATTGAGTTATAATGTACTACGTACTAGAGAGGTCACCTCTACTCGACTGTTTGTTACACTTAGTCAGAGTGTTCGCACTCCGACTCACTTAGTCTGTGTCGAGCGCTTGTTGCAGCGAGACATGTGTCATGATGTGTATGAAGTTTTTTTCCATGAAATATGCCTTCGTGTGTATTGCGATACTGCACAAACAACTCGAGAAATACAAGTAAAAGGCAAGGAGTGACTTTTCACCAGTAAGTTCAACATAATTACGCGTATTATAATTATATTTTTTCAATTGCAACGCGTCACCGTGACTGCGGCGGCAGCCATGTTTACGTGAATGTCAAAGAGTATAGAAATTTTCATGCACAGATCAGACACTATCGACGTACGATAATTTTGGTCTTGACATATTCATGAAAGTCCAGGGAAGGTTTAAACGGTGAGAAACAAATAATAAGGAAGAGAAAATACTAAAAACGACAATTTAGTTTTCCAATACAAAATGTTTGTAGCTGTGAAATGAGGTTTGATAACTTTGGTTTGTTCCTTCCTAGCTCTGAAATGCTCTTTGGTTTGTTTTGTTTCAGAAATAAAAAAAAATCACTCTTCTACCACCCTTATTTTTTAATAGCGATATTAATACTTATACTATGGCAAAACAACGTTTGCCGCGGGTCAGCTAGTTTTAAATAATTATGGGCTATAAAATATTAATAAACTAACTAAACTTAAATTATTTAAAGGAAATTTAAATATTGTTACAGTTTCAATACTCTTATTTATTCTCTGAGTAAGTACCTACCTACCTACACACACACGATCAATATTAAGTAGGCAGAATAATAAAATTATGTCACATCTGCGCGTATTGATTGTTATCTATGACAACATAACACCTCCCCGCTTGCCCCGCGCATGCCCCGCTGTCATCAGTCCGCGCGCTAATTTTGTTTGAAATGGCGTCTCTAGTACGTAGTACATTATAACTCAATGGTTTTATCAAGTCAAAATATAAATATGCAGGATGTGGCAAAATTTTACAACATTGAGGGCAGCTACTTTTTTTTTGTAGTTAGAAGATATTGTTCATAGAAAATCATAGGTAAGTATATAAGTATTTCTTTTTCTTTATATTCTTTTTCAAGTCCAAGGGTCCCTTGAGCTTGGGGGCCCCGGCGCACAGCACCGCCTAGCCCTCCGATAGCTACGCCACTGTTTTCACCATGAGTACCTACCTGCCTACCTAATTTGATTTTAGCTTGGTAGTAGGTACCTACTACCAAGCTAGTAACGAGGTAGGACAACATCTATGATTTTCGTAGAAAAATAAAAAATAAAATGAAATAATAAACCAAGATGCTTGCATTGAAATGTCAATATATATATTTTTAATATTCATAAATTCAATAAACATTATAATATTAAGTAAAATGAATTACTATAATTTATAATATAGGCAATATTTTAACACTGTTAATCTATGGGTAGTTTTAACAATCTAAAGTTACTTAATTTAACAATTTCTCGGCAATCACGCGTCATCCACTCCCGCCATTCGACATTTCAAAATACCTACAACAAACTCAATGTATGGCCATAGGAATTCACTTTTTTCTTAACAATACCTAAACCTAAATGTTATCAAAGTTAAAATAAAGGAAGAATACCTACTCATCAGCAACATTGCTATTGCACAAGTAACTAAGTTAAAATAAGATTTAGTACAATGCCGTTTCCTTATGTACCTATTTTTGGACAAAATATAATTTTGGATACAAATTGAAAGCTTTAAGTGAATTACGCACAACTTTTAAACTAACCTAGAGGCTACCCGGGACCGTTATATATTACAGGTGTCCGCGTCTTGCTTACAACTTAGTTAATCTTTGGTTTATCTAGCCCACCGGACAATTTGGAAGTCACTTATACAATAAAATATAAATCAAATAGTAAAATTGGGATTAATTAATCCAACATTAAGTTTAAGAGATAATTATGCTTATTACATTAGTTTACGTCTCGACAGTATATAAAAGATAATAATCAAGTTTCGAAGCGATCATTAACAGTAGAATCAGCTCAATCGAAGGAAAGAAGGCTCTTACATTTTAGGTATATTTTGAATACTGATGATAATCAACATCAAAATGAATATTGTTTATTAATGCTATTGTATATTGGTTTGTATTCATCAAATACTGTATTTCCTACACACTAAGCAAACTACTCAAAAATATTTAAATAACTAGTTTTTATTATACTGATTGCATTAATATTTATAAGTTTATCTGTAATTCGTTGATTTGAAACCCATTTGCTTTTTTTATTAAGATCTACTTACAATCTTATAAAATATAGAAATAATCATTTGGTAGATATATCTTAGAATGTATTTTGGCTTAGGAACTCTCTGTTCTAACATAGGTATAGATATACTAAAACGATGCGATGAGATGAAGATGTTGTATCTATGTAGGCAGGCAAACAAAATACTTATTTGAATAAGGTCTCCAACTTCGTGATCATAATATTAACAAGTGCGTACTTATTTGTAAATTTTTTGTTTAGACATCAGTTACTACAATATTTTTTACTGATAAAACTTGGAGACCCCAATGATGATAGTGAAAAAAGAAATATTATTTTATGTAATATCAAAAGTTAAAAGTAGGTAAGTACTTAAGTTACTTAAATAGAAGATTCCATAATTATGTAAACGAAACTCGCAAACAATGAAGAATGATGTTTAACGAGGAAATAATATTATAAATGTTTGTTTTACATTATTAAGATTGTAATTAAAGACTACGGAATTTAATACATTTAATATTCGATAGCCAGATGTGCATTATTGTCATCATACTTATTCATTGTATAGAGAGGCTGCGCCGGCGCAGAGCCGCTACGCTATATATTTTAATCAAATGAATTTAAAGCGATTATTATTTTATATTTACATATAGGTAATTATGTATGGTAATGTATATTACACATAATATTATTTACATAGTAACAGACGCTAGTTTTTTGACTAATCGAAAGTTTTTTAAACACTGCAGAGATCCCATAGAGTATTATGGAATGCTTAAAACTTAAATAAGATTGAATCTATCTAAACACTTATCACTATAATATAAGAAGATTACATATAGGTACCTACCTACTAAATTTTAAATGTTTTGTAACAGAGTATAAAATTTTTATGATAAGTAATGGAACCGCTTATAATTGTTGTTTACTAATAAGGTATCCAATATTTTGAGATTCTTAGTTCATAATGTAAAACTTGAAATATTATGAAAAAAGTTCAATAAGCTTCAGAAAAATTATATAAAAAACATTATTGTAAGTACGTATCTGTGTTACTTTACTTTCGTAGTGAGTGTTGGTAAGTGACCTTTGAGAGAAGACCTAGTTATAAGGATTTAGATATTATTTAACACTAGTTTATATTGTCATCACAATAGACACCCAGGTCTTAAGAACCCTACACGTTAAACAAGTTGCATTGTTTTTGCAGACGCATATCTTATATTAGTTGTTACCATATTTATCATAATAATATCTGAACATGGCATTCATCGAACCATAAATTAACTTAATTAATACCTAAATTAATTATATGAGTACCTCCTATTTACTTAATGATCTATTACGATAATCTTTGTGTTTGTTACATAAAAATAAAAATGTTCATTCGTTGAGTATTATGTTACAGGTACTGCCTTTGGAGTCTAGCACGTAAACTACAAAATACGTTTTAAATCTAACAAAATAAAAACTAATTATTTTTGGCATCATGATTTGCTTGGCACATTTTGGTACATTTTTGGCACTACACAATAAAAATAGTAAATTCAAAATTATATCATCTAAACGTATAAAAATATGACGTTGAGCAATGACCTTACTTCGAAACGAAAATACCGAGCGACGAATACTTTATTATTATGAGCATTATTATGCGACAAGCTATCCTTCCTCCACAACACTCGTTGAGGTATCGATCTCAAGATCGGCACGTGCCTATCGATCATTTATGTCTGGCCATCTGATGAGAAAATCAAATTATCTCATGGCTAAATAACAAAATAAAACAGGTTTTTAGGCTCTTCCTATTGTTCAGTGGCCGAAGCAGCCTTAGCAAGAAGTAGAGTTACCACAGGGGAGAGCGTGTTGTTTAATCCCGATACGGCTTGCAGATCGCGAATCTGTGGTTCATGTGCTGGCTGTAGGAGCCGGAGTGCGAGAACTTCTTGAGGCACTTGCAGCACTGGAAGGGCTTCTCGCCCGTGTGCAGCCGCTTGTGCTCCGTCAGGTGGTGTTTGTGCTTGAACGCCTTCGGGCACTGCAGGCATTTGTACGGCCGCTGACCTGGAAAAGACGTAATTACTGTTAGATGTTTATAAAAAAATGTGAATATTCCGGAAATTTTCAAAGACTTAAACGTTACTTTGATTAAATCATTACAACATAATGTGTAACTCACCTGAGTGTTCATATTTATGTCTAGCGAGAGAGCTTTGCTTCACAAAAGTCTTGTCGCACTGGTCGCAGACGAACTGTCCCTCTCCCTCTTTGAATTCGGTCTTCAGTTTGCTCTTCTTAAGTACAGTCGCTTCATCGTCGTAGTCTGGCGGCGCGTGCAGCTCCTCCCACGAGGCGCGCTCGTACGAGGGGCTGGAGCCGTGGCGGGGGATGTCGGCCGCCAGGTGCATGTTCAGGATCGGGGAGCGCGCGTTCACCATGTCGTTGTAGTGCAGCAGCTTGTCCATCGGCATCAAAGGATTCAACTTCTGGGGCAGTAACCGCTTGTGGCCGTTCATGTTCTCACCAGGAGACGGAGAGAGCCGAAAGTCGGTGAACGACGACGAAGAACAATTGGAATGTGGATATGCGTTCATGTAGTTAGGTCGCAGCGGTGTCGTGCTGCGTGAGGATTTTTGGCTTAGGTTCACCGCTTCCTCCGAATCGGAATGTGTTACTGAAATGCTGCACGGCGGCGACGGCGTTGGACTAGAGGTCACCGACGGGTTCGACTTCTTCGTCGACAGGTCCAGAGGCTGGTCGGATACTGTGGTGGATTGCGTCATGCGTCGAACTCTCGCCCTGTTGTTTTGGAACCAGACTTGCACCACCCGGTTATCGAGCCCAATCTGTTGGGCTATTCTCTTAAATTCTTCTCTGTTAGGTCTCGGGTTTATCGAATAGTGCTCCTTGAGCACCGCCTGCTGTTCCTCGCTCAATGCGGTGCGTACTCTGATCTTTCTGTCGCTATCGTGAACTGATTCTTTCTCATCGCGATCATCCCGACCGAAGTCTTCATCTTCGCTCGCACTCACTCCACTCTGAGCTGAAGTGCGCATATCCATCTCCATTTCTAACCTGTTAAGAGCTACCGTTTCTGCCACTTGAGCTGCCAAACTTTCATGTTTTCTAAATAAACCATTGCATACCACCTTCTCATGATCCAAAAGATCGCTTTTGTTTGAAAAACCAGCATTACACTTCAGACATCTGTGAGGATTTTCTGTTTCCGGTTCTTCTTTTATAATGACCTGAGGAGTCGGCGGAGACTCTCTACTGGGACAAACGTTACCGGAAATTGGAGAAAGATTTTCCATGTTTGCTCTGAAGAAATGTTTTGTCACAGAAGCACTGACGGATTCAAGTATTGTGTTGAAACCGTTGTGATTATTATCGATTTCGTTGCCATTATTATTTAAAGGGACGGAATCGTAGTTGCGGGCCGGAGATCGTAAGTTACTCTCTCGATCATCTTGCTCTTTCTTTATTGTTACAGCATCGTCATCCTCGATGTCCATCACGAGCTCGGCGCTGCCCTCCGAGCGCTTGTCGTCCTCCTCCGTGACCTCTTCGATCAGATCTTCGGGATCGGCAGGATGTGGGCTAGTTTGCTTCGGGCTAGCAGGATTCTCTATTTTCCTCTGAGAGTACTGCGACGAAGCCAATTGCTCGAATAATTGGCTAAGAGAAGTGGGCAGGCTGTAGGGGGTGATGCCAGTAGCAGGGCTCATCGGCATTCCGGGAGGCATGTAGAACGGGTTCATGCCGGGTTGGCCCAGCGGTGGGCGATGATAGTTATTCTCCTGGGAGGACATCGATGCAAAGAAAGCCGCGGCTTCGTTGTATTTAGGCAGAATGGGAAAGAAGGAGTTGCCATTCGGTGCAATGTTGTTGTTCATTTGCGACGCCACCATGGCGTTGGCCCTTTTGCGGGAGGGACTTCTGTCGGGGTTCAGGGCAGGGTTATTAGGCTTTATTCTCCCCATTTTGAGGTTCATGACGAGACACTTCTTCGAGGTCATGTGACTCGAGTAGGAACCGGAATGGGAGAATTTCTTCCCACAGTTAGCGCATTCAAAAGGTTTCTCTCCACTGTGTATACGGAGGTGCTCCTTGAGATGATGCTTGAACTTGAAGGCTTTATCGCAGTCGTTGCACTTAAACTTGCGGAGCTTGGCGCTCTCGTCGTGGCTGATCATGTGCCGCTGCAGGCGATAAACATTCGCGAAGCTCTTTTGGCAGATCTTGCATGTCTGTTGACAAAAGAGAGTTTGTTGAATTACTGTGTAACTTGCTAAAGACTAACCTAATGTGGAATAGGCATTAAGTAAAATTTAGTTGATTCAAAATTAATCGCAGTAGCACACACAAGCAACAATTACTGCTCCTGCAGTTGGGCATACTGGTAACAAATGTGAGAAAGCATTATGAAGTCTGTTCACTGACATATTTGAGTGTATCCACCTGTGTGCTCGGCGAGTGCAGCGTCTCGTGGCGCTCGAGCTGGTCGCGCGTGGGGTAGGCGCCGCGGCACTGGCCGCAGGCGAAGGGTCCGCCGGGGCCGAGCGGGGAGCCGCTGCGCTCCTCCTCCTCCTCTGCCGGCTTGGCCTCGCCGCCGCCGGGGCCCAGTGGCCGGACTGCAACAACAATACACCATACTTAGCTAAATGCTTCGGGTGGTGCAGGGCACCTTTAATTACTTGTCAGTTGTCACGGCTATGTAAATGAATTATGAAGATGCTCCAGGCGGACAACTCAATTAACAGTGTTGTTGTCCAAAAATTCACTTTGCTAAGTGCTTCAATTGGAGCTTTGAGCTAACTTGAGCATTCGCGTATTAAACGACTTTACGGTGACAATCTAGAGTTGTTTTCTATGTTTAAAAAATACATTATTTAAAAGCTCGACACGATCATCACATTAGGTACTGGAGAAGATTATGTCAAAGATAAAATCGTCGAAAACTCAATGTTCCCACGTAGTAGGTAGGTACTAGTAACGTATATTGATCCAATAAAAGTACTTAGACTACTTAGGGGTAAGGAACAATTTACGTAGGTAGTATGTAAAGACGTAGGTAAGATCTATAATGTTTTCCGTTACTTATCATGTGCAGTAGGTATATAAATTCGATGGGGGATCTACCAGACAATAAACCACATTACCACCAATTGAGTTTTATAAAAATAACCTAAAGCTAATAGGTACCTACAGAATTCAGTTGGGAACGCAATCATCAATGATAAATAGGGGTAATAACGCGCATACAATCCCAAATATTACACATTACACACACCTCGCGCTATCTCCCGAACGTACACAAAACAATTATCCGTATCGTTCTCGATAAAATTATCGCGGCACCTTCGTCCAGCTTTATAAAAACAAATATGGCGGCAACAATTCAATTTGGACGGTTATTTCGGTAATTCACAGTGTAGGCATAGGTCGCTTAGTGGCAGGAGCGCGCGCTCTATTCTAATACTGACTAACATTCTATACTCTTATCAAATAGGAAGGTATTTAGGTAGACATTTACGAGTACCTACGAGTACTATTATACGAGATACAATAAGAATTTATAAATTTTTTCCATATTTTTTTCACAAAATACCTAGTGATCGATTCCGTAGCAGGCGTAGCAGTGCGTCTACGAACCATCTTGTATGTCATGTATTGTCTCAACTATCGGCCGATAGAATGTCTGCAGTCTGCAAGATGGCTTAGCATAAAATAAATAAATAAATAAATAAAATACGTTTATTTCTGGCACTAAAGACCCATATACCACCCACATAGTGTCAGGCAGGTTCGCGCGATCTATTCCAATCCTGACTAACACTTTATCAAATTCTCAACTATTAAAAATATACCTACTTAGTTAGGTACTACAAAATACAATGAGAAAAATTGATTTTTCATAAAATACTATAGGGGTAGGGGGTACTATTTCGTAGCAGACGTCTACAAAAGTGGCGATGGCAAGACCGCGGCCCAGTACAATCGAGGGTATATTTTATTGAATGCGAACTCTCCGACTAACCAGACCGGTAATATCGTTTTTAAAAGCCGTGTGGCGGCGTGTGCCGTAAATCAAATATAATAAAGAGCAAAACGCGACGTATTAATTAGTGCGGGCGAGTGGGCGCGCAAGGGCGCTGCAACCTGCCTCTGTTGCTGGCGGTATTGCATTTTAGGATATACGACCTCATAGCACTATACCTAGGTACACTAGGTCCCGGTTTTCAGCCGAATGTCGTTAGTCATGTTGGTATTCTTTTTTCGGAGGATAAATGGGTTTCATTAAACAAAATCCCCATTGATTTAGATAAAGTACCTACCTACCTAAGATAATTTTAAGTAAACTTAATTGAATTAAACTTGGAATAGGTGAAGATTGTGATCTCGTATAGCATGTTTATTCAAAAAGTTGTTTTTAAGTGCCTAGTATGAGTTTTTAGCCTAGGTACTACCTACTATGTGCTAGGAAAATGAATACTTACATAGGTTAAACTGCAATTTATCTGCGTTTATGCACCAAGTAAGTAAAAATAACTTGTACAATTACATTTTTGTTTTAAGTAGTAACTTCACTCGATTGTGCAATAATTTAATTGATTTTGTTTAATTAATTAATTTATATTGTTTTGGTATTAATTGTTTGGTTTGTCCGGTTTTCCCCACAAATACCTGAATAAGTATATTTTATTTTAAATATGGTAGATTTTAATATATATAAGGAAATAGGTACTAAGTAAATCCAAAATATGAAAACCGCAGTCAAAAATTACCTACCTACTATATTTTTCCTCGTAATTTCACCAAGTAGAGCAGGCCACTCGTCTTGTAGGTAGCCTATATAGGTATAAACAAGAAACCAGGGTCTGCGGCTTTAATATAAAATTAACAATGACCGCATAGCCGGTATCAGCGAATAGGTAAACAAGCTCATAGGTATCCGACGAAGGTACGTAAATGTAAATAGAACAAGTCTGTTTACCTCGTTATCAACCGCACCGACTGGCTTCCTTAAGGACTATTGTATCTTTACCTACTTGCAGGAAATCCCCTGAAACATTGCTTAAACTTAGGGAATACAAGCAATAATTTAATATACATTTATTTTACTTAAACCTACATTTTATTTTAAAATAAAGAACCTATTGTTTTATAAAGTATCAGTACTTACTTAAGTATTGCTTATTGACTCGTAAACGTTAGGTACCGTATTATGTTATACATAATACCTACTTTAACGAATTAAACCTAAATAATCTATAAAATATGATTATTGTACAATTTACTACCTTGTAATCAGTTTTATTAATCTTTAGTCCGGCTACTCTACGCTAGATGGCGCTGAGTGTCTCATTTAGTAAGTATACTATCCTGGCGCGTATATGATACGGTCGGACACGGACACCGTTATCAATACTATTTATTAATTATTATCATCCATCTTTTAGAAGTACCTACCTAATGCTTAAAAATAGAAAAATATTATATGTATAACTGATTATACATATAATATTTTTTTAACTGGAACGATTCTACCTATTGGAGGAACATAAAATGGCGGAGTTAAAAGTCCTGAGGGCCTAGACAATGTAACAATCGAATGTCGACTTCGATAGTAGCTAAGTCCAAAAATGTATGGGATTGACATAAGCCTTAGCTAAGTCACGTGATCTGTTGTTAGCGAATCGTTTATTGGTAGACAATGTACACACATTTCGATTCCATCAAACGAATCGACAACATCGAACGATGACTTTCATACAAATGCCTAGCCAAGTGGATCATTTGACAAGCGTTTTCGCTTAGTTGTCGATTCTCTTGATGGTAAGGCTAGCGAACGCTAAAATGCTGTAGATATCGAAACAAAATGACGATTTCATAAACAGCTGTTGTAAAAAGTAATTGTATTTCGTTGTTTGTTTTATGATTGTTAAAATAATTTTGGCCCTTAGACGTCTCTGCGCACTAAACTGAGCCATATCAAGGTCACCGTGGCTGTAATATAACATAAAATAAACTAAAGCGCTCTCGTTCCAAGCATCTTTGTGAAACGCGTCATTGTTTACAATATTGCAACACATTATTGACAAAGTGTATTAAAAATTATTACATAAAGCAATTTGTTTCTATAAACATTAATTCACTTTTTAATATTCTAATCCAATCTCAATTTTAAATTTTCGCGCTCTTTCCGGGCGAACATTCAGAGTTCAATGACACATTTCACGTTTGAAGACGAAAACCATAGACTAAGCGCGGTTTTTAGCGATCAGTCGATTAGACAAGGCGATCGCTTTATGAAGGTTACTTTGGCTAGCAATCGAACTTCGCTATCGTCTAAGCGTTGACGATTGTAGAAGTCGATTCGATTCATAGCTACTGCCGGTTGTCTAAGCCCTCTGACCAGCAGTGGTAAACTAATTCAATTATAAAAAATATCGTCCGGTTAATTTTTCTACAGAGTAGTCGAATGAAACAAAATGATGATGGTGGTGCTAAAAGTGTTACGGATACCGAGTGGTATCGGTCATCAGGAGCGGACGAGCACCTACACTGTCGGCCACCTACACAGTATCGACCACAATCTGCAGCGTATCCTACACTAGGTACGTTGTTGTGTCGGGCATTGCGTCCGTTGTTGCCGATAAAAAACCTACGCACACCACCGCGGCTTCCTATTGCCGTGCATATCAGCCAGCACACGTGTAGGTAACTATACCTTGTATGTAGGTAGGTATTATGTACCACGGTCTACTATCATTAAATTCATAGCGCTCGATATGTTGATGAAAAATTTTTTTCCTACTTGCCCAACTCTACCAAAAGCTTAGCTCATTCAACATTTTTTTTAATAACCTATGTCGTCCCATTGCTGGGCAAAGGTCTCCCCCAAACTCTGCCAACGGTCTCTATCCGCCGCCACGTTCCACCAATCTGCCTCGATATCATCTCGCCAACGTTTCAAATTTACACAATCTTAAATCTGACCCTTCAGTTACCAAATAGAACCAACATGTTAGATTAAAAAATAATTTCACAGCGCGTATTAAACAACACAACAGATCCATAAAAAATGAGCCCCATATCATTTTAGGGCTCAATAAAAAATGTGTTCGATTAGAATGTAGAAGAACTTACGTATTAGTTGCAGATAACGAGCTGATTGTTGATCAGCCAGCTCAGTTATGATTGGTCGCACCTGTGCGTGCGAAAGCGAGAGGGCAGATAAGAAAAAACTCCTCCCGTAGCCATGTTGTATCGTCTTGTGGACTGTTTTGCGCGTGAAAATGATTATAGCTTAGTTTAGAATTTGCGGTAAATTATTTATCTCTGTAAGTACTAAAGTACTGGTATTATGTCAGGCTTAGACCTACCTATAGCAACACAAACATTAAAGTCTTTGTTGTAGAATGTTGAGTCATCACTAACTACTACATACTTTGAAAATTGATTTAGTGTTTCTACGCACTATAAATAAGTACGTAGGTACCTAAAGGTTGTAGAATATTGAAGTATAAATTATAACAAGCTAATAATTTTAAAACCAATACCTATACCTACCTGAATCAGAAGTTACCTAGGTACTGGAAAACCCATTTTTTTAGCCTAATGTATTTTAACTTAAACCATTGGTTTTGTTGTAGGATAAAGTGCAAGTAATCTCCAAAAAATATTATTCATTATTGTATTTAAAAAAAGAACAGAAGTTCAATACTGCAAGTCTCGTAAAAAATACTTATGCTATCATGAACTAGGAAATGTGTATATTTGAACATGCCTCTGACTACTCCAACCATACCTACACTTTAGACTGAATTTCACTTAAGCAGTGCATAATTTTAATTTCGTTATTTTATAGGTAAGTATCCACTCATAAAACATTTTTTTAAGTAAAAGTAGGTATGTTACCACACTTGACATTTAAAACAAAACAAAGTTTTTCCTATTACGAGTATAAGTGGCTTTTGTTCTTGCAAGTAGGCATGGCAGCACTGTGATTACCTACATGTCGGAAAATACAATTTTATAATTACCTAAGTTAAGTATTAACAGTTATTTTTAGTGAACAGTAAATTTGAAATTAGGTATTTAAAATAGTAATTTCCGTTTTATATTTAGGTAGATACTTTACAACAAATGTAGGGTAAGTACCTAAATCATTATTATGAAAATTTGGGACTTTCCTACTCGTAACTAGGTACTCTATGTAAAAAAATGCTTAGATTAACATGTTAAAGCTTCACTCAAGCTTTTGCCTGTGGTAAGCGTAGAGTCCTCTTTTTTATCTAGCACTAAAATTTAATGGTAATCAGTATGTTGTGTTAATTTATGAAATCCTAATTTTCGTCTATTAATATTTTCAGGTATTTTATAATTATATTTATCTGTTACTAAAATAAAGGAAATAGACACCAACTAATGATTTAAACTGTAAAGACCAACCTTTTCAGAACTTGGCAATGCTGAGCAGGGGATATAAAGGTAAATCCTTGTCACTTAACTGCTAAAATTAGACGCAAGTCTCACCCACGGTCAAGTTGTACTCAAATAGAGCCATTAGATACACGCTTTACTACCTAATGCTCTGATTCAGAGGTGAAAGGAAAAACAGAACAAAATCACGTGATTCATCGCGATTAACCGCTCCTTATCTGAAGATAATACTAATTTTATGTCGATAATTATAAAATATATTGAAAGGAAGGAAAAATGCTTTTAATATTTTCAATGCACTTCCTTTTACCACTTTTACCTCCTTTTTTTTGAAACGATAAACCAAAAGCGATTTTTGTCGAGAGTTTATTTTAAAGTGCAAGTTTTTTATTTGATATTTTTTCCAGTACCTACTTACTTGATAACAAAAACCTTGCGACTTAAGTATCTACCTACTTGTTTATGATCTTTTAGATCTCGTTGAACCATTCCAAGTTCCATCAAATTATTTCAGTCTTGCATGAGCCACAGTCTCTACATCGAACTTTCACATCTCTACTTATTTTTAATACTTTAAATTTTTACACTAATTATGTTTTGAAATGAAGTTAAAAGCTTATAGACTACCTACCCTACGATGGTGTAGTCATTAATAAATCGAACGGCGTCTCTGCAGACGTTAATATTGTGTGCAGCAAACAAGCAATTAGCGAGGTAACTAATAAGGTGTTTGGCTTGGCTTATCGATTCGAGGAACAGCTCACTTTACCTTATCTAAGGTAAGTATGTATTAATTTAATGACAAACAAACAGACTTTGTCTCATAGTTCACAGTTTAAGGAAATATGACAAATTTTGTCACATCTTCACACCAAGTTTGTTAAAATTTG
Source organism: Epirrhoe alternata (assembly GCA_963565295.1). Taxonomy (NCBI): domain Eukaryota; kingdom Metazoa; phylum Arthropoda; class Insecta; order Lepidoptera; family Geometridae; genus Epirrhoe; species Epirrhoe alternata. Next base: position 13,060,613 of record OY751383.1, on the reverse strand, counting down.
TTTTAAGAATTCAAAGTTAGGTAATCATTATTTTACGTGGAATAAAAATACCTTTTATTAATACTCGTATGAATTACTGAAGGTACCTCGTTAGTTATAATGTTCATTATTATTTTTATTTTACCTACTTAATAGGTTTGTCTATAAAAACGTCAGTCCTAGACAATTATGAGAAAAGTCGACGACAAAACGAAACACATATATTTTTCAGTTGAATATTGTTTGATTAATTATTGCGTGTTTTCCGTACCTAAATTTTCATTAGTTATAATAACATGAGATTTATGATAAAAATTCAACGATCATTCGTCAAATGGCTTCACACAAACAATGTCAGGAAATTTCGAAGCCAAAACTCTGTAGTTTGATCTCTATTGCAATTAATTTCAATGTTTAATGTGATGCCCTCAAACGGCTCTCAAAGCGTTGTTCTAGAGAGCATCAATAAAACAACTTTTAACCAAATAGCACCGCGTTCCTTGACTGTACGCATCGCGGCCGATCACATCAAACATCCCTAACATCCCGTCCACTCAGACAGGCGGCACTCAAAAAGAGGAAGAATGAAATAAAAAGTAAGGAAGAAAAAAGCAAATGAATTAAAACAACATAATCATTTACGATTTAAGACGGTGAAAGCGAGCGGGTTCCCCTTCACAAACGAAACTTTCTTTCAAGTCTGTGTGTACCTGTTCCCGATTCTCAAGTGGATGAATTATATCCCGAGGGAGACGAGGGGAGATTACCAACACGGACGGTTATTTCTAATGAAGACATGCCCGAGTTTTATTTTTAATGCCACCGAGGTGATCTCATTTTCACCTGTCTCCTCAGGAGCGAGTGGCGAAGCTCTCTAGGGGAGAACTTTTTTAACTTTAATTTTATAACAGAGCTTTTGTAAAGTTCAGCACTGATCGTCTAATGAATTATGAAGTTGTCAACATGAAAGTGGAAAATAGAGATGTGATTGTGTATGATTATGAAAACAAAAGTTTAGGATTAGAAATAAAAATAGTGGTAGGTAATGATAATCGAAATAAATGAAAATTAATGCAAATAATAAACAAAAAGAAAAGAAGCTTACTTAGGGCCGCGAGCCGCCTGGCCGAGGTGGTAGACGTGGGGACTTGCTTACTCCTCATGTCCGCGAGCCAACCGGCCGCCAAGCATTCGTACCAACCGCCAACTCCCATAAGCGGGCTCTGCACTTTCATCGAGCGACACCTTCACACACTGGCACCGCGGACGCACTTCGCTCATCTACGTCCTACTGCACAGATTCACAGCCTCCGCTGACGTCAGCGAGACGGGCCTACGGAGGCGGCGCCGCGGGCGGGCGCTACTCACATCGACAGGCGCCCCACACGTTGGCCAGGCTCCACAGGCGGTACGAGTAGCTGTCACCATAGCACCCGAACATGCTCTCATCGGTTCTCGCGACCATGGCCCGCGCGGGCGGACGGACGTGCTCTCTGCGGCGCGGCGCGCCAAGGAATGAACCGAGCGGCCCGCCTCCGGCCCCGCGCCGCCCGCGCGGCCCCGCCCCGCACCACCTCCCCCCACCTCTACTTAATTAGTGGAGCCGACTGGCCGCGGCCCTGCCGTGTCTCCGATAACGATATGTGCCGTCGCCGTGCGGAACACCTTCGCGCCCCCGCGTCCACCGGGCCCAGGAACAACCGGCCCGCGACTCTACCACACCTTTACCTTTGCTTTGTTTATTTACATTGCTCTACGCTCCACCTTCTTATCGTCTACCTGTCTCTATCTTACCTGATTGTGAACCTCCGCAAAAACACTTGCATTTATTATGTTCTTATCTCGAATAATTTTACTAAAGTTGATTATAATGTAGAGCTCTTGTCAATAACCTATTGGTAAGTACCTCTAAAAAACCCAAGGGTTAAATTAAAACACATTATTGTGGTACAAATAAATAGTTTAACAAGCAGGTAATTAATAAACAGTACCAAAATAGTATTTTTACTTGATTCCAATTCAATTTTAACTCTACTGCATTTTTGGTAACGCTTTTCGTCGCTAGATGGCGTTAGCAGTTCTAAGCGTCGTGCTACAAAAGCTCTCAGCTCTAACTCTGAGTTGTCGGTCGTTTCTGAATTAAACACACGTAGGGTACTACCTACTTATATTGATATTTGGTATTTTTTTGTAAACAGTTAGAGCATAATTAAATTACAAAAAAAAAACAAAACTTAATAAGTAAGTCATTTAATTTAGATCATAAAATAATTATGTAGGTATTAATGAAATTACTATCATTGTCAACCTATGTAGATGAGGTAGAAACACACAATAGGGAAGGTACCTCTTACACAAAGCGAAGAACAAAGCCTATAGAGTGACGGTAAACTTATACTACCGTCATACATAGCTGACTCTACATTATCAATTTTGTTCTCTACATCTTTAAAAATAAGGTTCTGTTTCTATATTACGATAGTATAGGCTGTAAATTTTTAATTGTGTAACTTGGAGACAATGGTACCTTGGACACACGTGCGGAACACGTGTCCGGCCACACCTAGAGCTTTGTCTGTGTGAACTGGCATTATTTTAAAAAAGTGTATTGTTTGTTGGTAATTTAAACTTGTAAGCTTATTTATGCTGCAGATAAGCTCACTAAGGTTGTAACCGCGCTGAAACCGATGCTATTTTTTTTATAAGTACCTGTGACATAAACAATTCATAATTACCTTACTTTCTTTAAGGTCTGTTTTTGTTTTAATACATACTAAATCAGAACTTTGTAAATTTATTTTATTTTATTTATTTGGCACACAAAGCACATTACAACACAAAAAAATATTAATTACAAATATGATGGTTTTGACACTATGTTGCAACATAAACATATGTGCGCACAGCTATACAATAATGTACTAAGCAAACGAAAATAAACAAATAAAAAAAAAAAACAGCACACACAAATAATTAACAATAATTGATTTAATAATTGACTAAGTATGGTTTTATTTTCTTGTTTTTAGTCTTACCTAATTACTGATTTAGAAGTATTTTTGTATGTATTTAATTACAAATTTATATTACCTATAAATAAATAATGGCCTATGAATAATAATAATTATTGTTATAAGTTACATAACATTTTGTGGTTTAATACAAAAGGAAGGAGTTACGCATAAAAACAATGTTGTTTATTACTTAACAATTTTATAGGTAAGTAAGTAAATTGGCTTGAACCAGAGGGGAATAACATTTAAGTCTGACTACAAATAGATTTCGTAACATTGTTTTTTTATTATTTTAGGAATAATTACCCTCAGTTAAATTTTTATGATGCGAAATAATTTCTCGCGAGGATCAAATTTCTGGTGATGTGGTGTCATGTCTAGTCTGGCTGTTTTCGTCCCAAAACTCATAGTTTCTGATACCTACCACACATGAAGCCTCCTCGCAGACTGCAGACTTTGACTTTGAGATGGAATATACCTACTTCGGCTCGTAATTAGTATGAAGAAGTATAGCCCGTCTCAACTATCGGCCGATAGAAAGTCTGTAGTCTGCGAGGGGTCGAAATGTAGGTGTGTGTGGCATCATCTATATGTGACTGATGAAGTATTAAAAAAAAAATTACCGCCCCTTGGGGACAAAGTCCTGTTTGTTTTCTTACAATATGAATAGTAAGAAACCTAATATCTGTATGTGTAAAAGTCTAGTCTTAATAATGAGTAAAATACTTATTAATAGGCAGCCTTTTAAAAACAGAGGTAGGTAACACCGTCTTATGCGTTTATTTGTAACCGCATGACTCAATACGTGGATAAAAATATTGTTTACGCATATGCTTTAGGTATCTGGATACATGAAATTAGCAGTTTCCAAAATAGCAATAAAGTAGTATGCTAGCTCAATGCAATAAAGATATAAAATACTCGAACGACGACCTCTGTAGCGCAGTGGGCGAAGGCCCGCCTGCGACGCAAAAGGTTGCGGGTTCGATCCCCGCGGCGGGACCAATGTTTGTATGATCTACATATATTTGTCTCGGGTCTGGGTGTTTCTATATATAATATGTATGTATTTACAAACAAAAAGTATATAAGTAGTATATCAGTCATCTTAGTACCCATAACACAAGCTCTGCTTACTTTGGGGCTAGATGATGCTGTGCAGTCCAGCATTATTTATTTATTTACTAGCTGTACGCCGCGGTGTTACCCGCGATCCCTCGGGAAAACTTCACTTTACCGGGATAAAATATAGCCTATGTTCATCGGGGATAATGTAGGATTCTATTGGTGAAAGAATTTTTCAAATCGGTCCAGTGGTTTCGGAGTCTATTCATTTCAAACAAACAAACATACAAAAAAATCTTTCCTCTTTATAATATTAATAATATAGGTGTAATCACCAAATATCAGTTGAAAAACCTTAATTTATTTTCTCAACTTTTTAGGTAAAAACACAGTAAAACTTAAAACTCGTAGTACAATTTAACAAGAAGAACCCATTTGGTTAATTGTTTAGTTTATATAATAAATAAATAAATAAATAATGCTGGACAATTTCACACAGCATCATCTAGCCCCAAACTAAGCATAGCTTGTACTATGGGAACCAGATAACTGATATACTACTTATATACTTTTTGTTTGTAAATACATACATATTAAACATAGAAACACCCAGACCCGAGATAAATATTTGCAAATACAAACATTTATCCCGCGGCGGGGATCGAACCCGCAACCTTCTGCGTCTCAAGCGGGCTTTCACCCACTGCGCCACAGAGGTCGCGCTATCATTTGACGCACAATTGGTTTTTGAATTTTGAATCGGCCAACATTCTTTGCACGTAACAACGTGCTATTAACGTGTGACTAACCTAATAGTTAATTCTGAAATTAGATGACGTAATTGAATTTAGCTTCGTTCGGCGCACGGAAGCGCAATATTGTTCTGGATTTGTGTTTTTTCATGATTGATACCTACTAAGGTATATAAGTAAATAACTAAACTTATTTAAATAAATTAAATTTTTAGATACATCATTGAAGCGCGAGACAAAAAAATTTAAAGCCCCATTCACTCGGAAGATTTTAATTCAATACAACGTCGGCGTCGTATCGCAGATTCTGACGTGTGACGACATGCAAATGAATGTCTGGTTTTTGTATATTTTTCCGAATCCTAAATTCCTAATTTATTTGCCTAATACAAAAAATGGTGTTTCATCTAGAAATCATAGATAGGGTTACAAGCGTTGTAAAGCTAGGGGAAGTGCACACTGTTGTCGGTTGAATGTGCCCACCTCGGCACACGTGTGCTTCGTGTGGGGCGGCTTTACGTGTGGCCACTCGACACCGGCCCGACTGTAGGTGTACACGCGGCTTCCATCAACTCAGATGTGGGTCTATTCTGTAGTGATATCAAAGTACCTTTAAATGTAAGTAAATTTACCATAGGCCATTGAGAAACTTTAATTATGTAGAAAAATATTTTAGAAATAAATTTTCACGAGAGGTACTTACCATTTGGAATGCAGTAAGGGCTTCGTATCCAACATGTGCGGTTCGCCATGCATTGCAAACAATCATTATTTATTTTTACATCAATTTCCATGTACGGCCATGCTGTTTATATTTAGCGCATAACCGTGAACTTACATAAGCGGACTTTCTCACGTTCGGCCACATCTGGCGCGCAGGCGCAGCCGGCAGGTAACTTATTGTTTTACTGAGCTGTAAAGTGACAATTCTTTATTGCTGGTCCAGTGCAGACGCTGCTTTATGCATGATTTATGTTTGCATCATCTGTCGTTTTGTTTAATGATATTTCGTACACCTTTGTGGCCTGAGTTCTTCACCTTCTTAGAATACTATTTCTTTAGATTTGGAAGAATGATACGTCTCGGTCAATGATAGAAATGTTTTTCAATAACTCGTAGAATGCGTTGTAATTTAGTGTAGAATCAGTTCTAATAAGTTGTAGATCTGGCCATCAACCCCAAGCCCTGGACAGACAATCAAGAAACATCAGGCTATAAAACAAAGCATCTACTTATTCATAACAATAGAATCGAGTTCATTATGCGTCGCGAGCACATGGGACACTCGTGATAATTTTCAAATTTATTCCCGCCATTTGGCTTTGAACGGTGCGCACCGGTGACGTAAACTATAACGATATTGTCGGGCCATCGGAATTACACGTTTGTTGCGCGGTGAGAGCGCAGGGCTGCCCCTGCCACGGCAGACCTCGCAAGTGAAAGTTATGTTGTTATCACTATAAAAAATTACAACTATTAACCTCAACATCTGTATATATATTCGAAATTTTTAAATATGTCAAGAAAAATATTAATAAATTCAAAATAAGAGGTTCTAACAGCAACAGGAGTATAAGAAATGTGATGTGTCTGGAATATGTAAAGCATAGACTAAACCTATCAGAGAAACAACCTCAAAGTCATGGGACCACTACTATTTAATAAACTGCCAGCAAAAATAAGACAAATAACAAGTTTCAACTCATTTTGTGATAGGGTTAAAGCACTTCTACTAAGCAAAACTATTTACAATGTCAAAGAATTCATTAATAATGACTACACCAACTTCAACACAGCACCTACATGACGTAACTATTAGATGTTTCTATTAATTTATTAATTAATATCAATTTAATATATTAAACCATGAATTAAAATTTATTCAATGACACGCCCTTCTACAGCGGATGTAAAACTAAAACCAATGGAATATTAATTTCCGTACTTGTGTACCTACCCACCCACCAACCTAATTACCCTCCCACTAAAAGTGAAATTTACTGAGGTTGATACTGTAATGAATGACGAGAATCAGATGTCACAATAACCTTGTTTACATTGCAAGTTAAATAATAGTTATATGTGTTCTTCTTGTTCAATAAATATTATTCTATTCTATTCTATTCTATAAAAATGCATCTCAAATTGCACCTATAGAAAGATTGAGGCTAATTAACAAAATTGTTTAGTTTAGGCTCGTGTTGTCCAATCTGTCTGGTTGTTCTAAGAAGACTATGTTACTCGAAATGCGGTTGCACATAGGTATACCTAATGGAATAGGTGCTTAACAAAGGTAAGTACATCAAATTGTCAGAAGGCACTATCATCATTGGCACATAGGCGTGCCAATACCTCTGTCTGGGACATCATTCACAAATTAATAAAGCAATCATTTTCATTGAATTATTCGTAGGTGTAACGAAGAAACGAGAATCATACGAATAGTTGCTTTTCGTGTTCTTAATTGGGGTGAAATTTTTAGCAAATATAATAAAGTCACTACTTACCTATAATTTACTTAGCTACCTACCTATTTCAATTGATTTTCGAATACAAAATTACATCATGTAGGCTCAGCTGCGTGCGAACCCTACGCACCTATTGTGTGTCGCGATATCGAAGCGATCTCGAGGCGATAATTAACCGATATCGAACCGATATTTGGGATCACCCGCATACGCCTATTCACTCGCAGTGCTGTAACGGATTTTTGGCGGCTGCGGGACCGCTTCGATACGAACGTGGCGTGGCCATGAGAAGATTTACGAGTTCTAATGTTGCTCAGTCCGATTTGATTACCCGCAGTATTTGTATTGAATATTGATTTCAAATGGAGCGCATTACTCACTAATGACCGTGAATTATTATGAAGGTAGGTGTAGCCTACCTAGGTACTCTTTTTCTTCTTGCCCTGGCCTTTATCACACTTGGGGATAATTAGGTAGGCTGAAGGTTCCTTCGTAGGTATATGAAATTCACTTAAACTCAAAATGCATTTCAGTGGGATCACTAAGATCATTCAGCCTCAAAAGCTTTCCTCTGTTCCCAGCTTTCCCTTTCCTTGTTCCTTTTGATCAATAAGTGAAGAAAGAATTCTTCGGGTATTTCAATTATTTATTATCAGGTACCTACGTAGGTATGTTTATATAAAGGTGCGATATTTCTAATCACTTTAAATAAAAAAAATATTTCACAGTTTAATAAATAAACATCTATTTACAATATCTGGATGGTATCCAAATAATAAATGTCGGCCGGGCTTATCGCTAATGGCATTATTGTCCCTTTAAAACTATCAGCAAACCGTTTAGAGATAGAGAGAATAAAAACATTGTAATCAGCTTACGGCACCGGCCCTCTAAGATTACATAGTGACTACCACTTATTCTGTGCGAGGTTATCTCTCCCGGCTGTCAAACTAGTGCCACTCATTCGATGCGAACAAAAAACAGGCGATATGAACAGAATACCGACAGATTTAGGCTTATCGCAACCTGTTCTTGGTAGTCAAGGGAATGAGTGAATATTTATTTCATTTTACCTATAATTATCGTTTTGACGGCCTGAGAAATAATCCATAAAGACACGATTACTAAAATTGTTTTTTATTCCTGACAACAGCGTGGGGCAAAACTAGCTTCGATACATGACAAATATAAACTGAAACACCATAACAATAAAGTACAGCTATATATTTTAGGCAGTGAATATACTTAATTAACCACAGGTATGAAAATATAACTGTTTGTTTGTTACAAAACACGTCAGACGATAATTATGGGCATGTGGCACCTAACTGCGTACATAATAACACACGTGCACGGTGACTAATCCTCCCAAGAATTACTCGCAAATTAATTTATTTTTCAAATTCGTACAACGATTGTCTTTGTGCATGCTCCGCCATGTGGTGACCATCCGTTGACCTCACGTCTCGGACCTGTAACAAACGCTAATTGTCCACACTATTCATCTAAGCCCACTTCACCCTTATTCCTTACACCATAAGAACCATTAACTTTGAATAAAACTTCTCAAACAAGTCGTCGCCAGATGGTCTGCAGGATGGACTTTTGTGGAAGTGTCAAAGTAATAGTTATACTTGACTGTGACAATGCACGGACAGGAAAGCTGTAAATCCTTTGTTTGTAGATAAAGACGGGTGTTTTTAAAAACATCTAAGCCTGATAAGGAATTTCAAACTCTACCTATTTATTACCAAATAATGGACCCAACTAAGTAGATAAATATACTTCTTGTTTCTATGTTTAGCTTACTTTAAGTTGTTCTTTGTTTAAATTTATTCTTATGTGTGTCAAATAAAATGTACCTTTTCTATTCTAACAGGCATTGGATAAAATTAAAAAAGTTCAATATTATTTCTATAAATAATCAGTTTTTTAATTACCTACAGGCATCCATTCTAGATAACCTTTTCATAAAAACGGTTAGGCATAATTTGATGAGATGATTACAGCAGTGCAATGGTAGAGATAGTTAGAGATAACCATTTTTAGGTCTAGTTCAAACCAGTTTTGTGTTTTGGCTATGATTCTAGCTAGTGACCTACTGGAAATGCAGTTTCATCAATGAAATTCGAACAATTTTGGCATCCGTCCCGATCTATAGATTTGTTTATCAATAACATTACTATCAAATTATAGTTTCAAAAATAATGGCAGGCTTGCAGCTATCGTACGTAAACTTTGAATTAAAGTATCATCATTGTTATAATAATACTTAGTTCATTAAGTGATTAAGCGCAGGATCGTGGTGGTTGGCACAAACTAAGGGAGGCCTATACCCAGCCGTGGGTGAAGTCAGGCTGTGGATGATGATGATGATGACTTCATACGTATTCATCGTAACTATGTGTAGTAATGATAAAGAAATGAGTGATAAATAAGTTTTGTAATCGCTACGCATAGGTACTGAGGTAGGCAGGCATCTAAGATTATGCATATTAATATTAGTAGATGGTTATAGACATGCATGCAAGTGCTAGGATAATGTGAGAAATTAGGTAAATCACGAGCCGATGGACAATAATGAACATAAGACGAGGTTGGCAGCCGTTCAAACGTCGCTCCGTAATTTGCACCTCGTCTTACACATACACATGTACTGTAGGTACCTAGGTACCTACCTACGTGCTGCGCTCAACAGATTTACTAAGACAAGGTGCCCAACTAGGTACCTACTAGCCCAGATAATATAATACTAGTAGTAGATAGCGATTAGGTAAGAATTTATTAACAGAGTATGTCGCTTTTAGTTTCATATCGTTAAAATATAATGCAGGTAAACTAAACAGGATAATTGTGTTGTTTCAGAAAATACATTATCTGATAAGCAGTTGTAACAATGTTATGTAGGTGGATGCTTATCAGCATAATAATACATTATTACTTATTATTCTTATCCTCATAAAAATAATTAACTGAAATAGGATACCTATCTCTAAATTATTTCTAGATTGCAAAGATTCGGACGCAATCTTAGACGGAGCGAAGGGGAGCGAGGCGACTCCCACTGGTCTACAAACAAACAATGATAAAAAATAAATTCGAAAGAGTGCATAGCGGAACGGCAATTACAGCAGGCGACAACCGCGAGGCGTGAAACCGGAAACCTGCGCAATAAAGGTCGCGCTGTTGTCTCTGTCGCCGCGGCGGAAGCGAGGCGCGCCAGCCCGAGTCTTCAGAGGCAGCTAGAGACGTCGCGCGCGACACTGCGCACTGCGCACGTCTGTGCACGGTGCCACCTGCGCAATATAGGTCGCGCTGTTGTCTCTGTCGCCGCGGCGGAAGCGAGGCGCGCCAGCCCGAGTCTTCAGAGGCAGCTAGAGACGTCGCGCGCGACACTGCGCACTGCGCACGTCTGTGCACGGTGCCACCTGCGCAATAAAGGTCGCGCTGTTGTCTCTGTCGCCGCGGCGGAAGCGAGGCGCGCCAGCCCGAGTCTTCAGAGGCAGCTAGAGACGTCGCGCGCGACACTGCGCACTGCGTACGTCTGTGCACGGTGCCACCTGCGCAATAAAGGTCGCGCTGTTGTCTCTGTCGCCGCGGCGGAAGCGAGGCGCGCCAGCCCGAGTCTTCAGAGGCAGCTAGAGACGTCGCGACACTGTGCACGTCTGTGCACAGTGCAACCTGCGCAATAAAGGTCGCGTTGTTGTTTTTATCGCTGTACGCATATAACATGCTAAAACCATTTTTTTATATTTTACTGTTCTTAAAAATTGCCTTTAAATCTTTGTTTTTTTTTGCTAAAATAAGTACCTTCCTACCTATAAATGTTACAATATTTTCTACCGATGTAAAGCGCAGCAGCCTGCGCACGGCGAACCGGGAGCGCTGTCCCGTCCCTAGAATAGATCGCGCGTGCAGCTTGTAATAGCGCACCTCCAGTCGTTATAAAAACTGGCAGTTTCGCCGAAACGGCCTCCTAGGGCAATGCATTGCATTGTGTAATGTGCCAAATGGCTTATTCCACTATAAATATTTGGGCCCTGTAATACTGTCTTACATAAACTTGGCTAATGTGCTGTTCAAAATTGCTTTTACAGATACCTACCTATTTCGGATTGTTTGAAGTGTTGAACTGTCTGCTAGACATGATGCATAAATACTGCTAGATAAATTATAATAGACTAATTTATTTATGACTAGCTGCGCTCCCAAGGTCTAACCCGCGGTCCCTCGGGATTTTATCGGGATAAAAGTAGCCTATGTCCTTCCCTGGGATACAACCTTTATCCATGCCAATTTTCAGCCTAATCTGTTCAGTGGGCTGGGCGTGAAAACGTAACAAACGATACTGAATCGTTCTTGCACCTGTGCATTTGTTTTGCACTAATCGATTTTAATAACTTTAAGGTTAATTAATGCACTAACTACAAAACTATCAGAAATTATTGGTTAACAGATAATTTATACGCGACACACAACTCAAAGAAAGACATTCCTTTGGCCTCACCCTAACTATATGTAGAATAGAATACCGTGTTATTCAATTCTAAAAACAAGGTCTCGCAATGTAAAATGCAGAGCTTGTTGTAGGTACAAAAGTGTGCACAATCCAGCATCGTCACGGAGGGTAGTTCGTAATTAATGTACAAACAATAACAATAGTTGCGGCCGGCAGAGGGCGCTTTTTACGAGCTCTGCGAACAAAGCAAACTTCACGCTGAAACTCCTGATGTGTGGATAATTATGAATAAATTTTACTCTGAGTTATTTAACTATTCCACGATCACACTCTTTAGCCGGCATTAAATAGAAGGAAACAAATGAAATTGATTTGGCTGCTGGAACAAAATGCTGCTGCCTTTGCTTGCATCCAAGTATGTCAGTTTGATTCTTTTTGGTGGTGGTAATGAAACCGCGGTCCAACACGTGGTCGTTTCCTGTCCCGCGTGGGATCCAATCCTGTGGTTTAATAATGATAATTTCCATAACTTTTGAATATGCTAGATACTGGTTTTTAGATTTATCTTATATACCTACTATTATCAAAACAAAAATTACTGTGAAAAGTATAAGTACCTAAATCTTGTAGGTAGGTACTAATTTTTTTGAGTTTTATCTGCCTCCAGAGGGGACATAAATCCAGATGAGTGATAACGTCACACTCGGCCTAAATAGTGAGCCTCGAACCACTAACCTACCGGTTCTGATAACGTTAACAACTCCGATTATAAGGTTCATGCCTCATATTGCGTCGCAACTTAATTTGTGAACCTTGCTGAAACGGGGCCGCGGCTCCAGAGACCACATCTTCCGGGCACGGGAACCTAGCCCCTACGCGCTCGAGTTAGGAGCGATACGTAGATAAAGTAGTTACCTCTGGTGTATGACGTCAATCGGTAGCCTATTTGTGCGTATTATTTATCAGCGGGTCGCGAGGTGAAGGCGCGGTTCACGTGTTGTCGATCACCGCTCTAAGAAGAGGATTGATTGATCGCCCTTTGTTCCCCTTATCTAAATACCAAATGTGGGATCTCTCGCTCATGACGAAATCAGACTGAAGATGACATCATTTTGTGGTTGCATGTGTTTGGGTTTTGGAGAAATCGCTAAAACTAATCCGAGGACGTGGCTACCTTTTATTGGTGTGACGCTGTAGGGCTAAGCAATTCCTTTGACGATTCATAATGTTAATTAATTTCAGGTCAAACTAGATGGTATCTTTGGTGTAGTTCCTCGCTGTCCTCACCTTTGGCTGAGTTGGCGCGGCTCCAGCCCGCGCCGACTGGCGCTCACGGTGCACGTCACCCGCGCAATGTGGCCTAACGTGATCAATTGACAAAAGAGAATCTCTGAATGAAAATACAAATTCAAAAAAGACTCTCTCTTTTTAAACTAGTTTTTCTGCTTGCCATTACAATTTACCACCCTATAACTAAGGTAGAATACATTACAATTACATAAGAGCGCTAGATAGAGCATCGTTTCTACAACCGTGTTAGCATTCATGATAGTCTGAGTTCAAATGTAATTTTACTAAGGTAGTTACATATGGTTAGCTTGGAGCAAGCAGTGTTGTATGCTGATGATGATGCTGATTATTTTCATTGTCGCCAAGGGACGAGTTGAATCACTTAGTAGAGTAGCCTTAAAAATACTTTACCCTTGTGTTTACCTACTGCAATGCTTAATTTATTCACAAACGATCAGGTGTGCCACTTGCTCGATTGCCCCCTCTTCCATAAAAAAAGTGCACTGAGTCCTGTAGTTATGAAGTTTGCACTCACATATGACGTACCTGTTTACATAGGTAAACAGATGTAGGTGTAGGTAGGTCTGTATATAGATACAGACTATATAAGTACGTAAGTATAGGTACTGATTACGCTCACCTATAAAAGGTATACGACACGTACGGTTATACGTAAGTCCAAGTCTTCTGTGCGCAGGAGTGTTTACGTATTTAAACAAAACATGTTTACTAACCATTTTCCATGAAGTATACGATAAGCCACTCACGTAAAATATCATACTATTTCATCAAAAATATATAGTAAATAACGTCATAATTTGCGTCTTTTTTGAGCGAATTTGAGCGCCAAACATACAAACATCACCTTCGCTACTCCGCTGAAGATTTCCATTTATTTTATTTATTTGTGACTTGGCTCATTTACGAGGTGCATTTTCTGAGTACTTTGGTTCAAAACAAAGCGATTATTTCACCTCCGCGAGGTAATTTCAATATGTTATGAAGCGCGCTCCTACTTCATTCTGGCGTAAGTGTGCGGCTGTTCACTGCACTTTAGCGGGAATTTGCTCATGTTTTCTAGGAAACGTCACTTAACAATCTGCTAGTAGAGGAACTCGCAATGGCTGCTATAATTCAGAACGTACCTATACCTCCTGAACGGGATACTTTTGTAATGTATAAATATGTTATAAATTGTAGCCTGCTGTGGTACGTTTCCTTGCGCTACCTGAAGTCCTCAACAGGACGGAAGACGGACGTGACCTAAAAATGAACGTGTCATTTGAGTCACCTACGGGAGAGCTTTGCCAGTATCAGTCACCTGCAAAGTTGTTAAGGAACGTCAACAGCTTATGCATTAAGTTTGTAAAAATCGTGCCAAGCATTAGATGACAATGTAAATGCGTCTTGCTATCATATTATGTACTTGAGAAAGTCACTCGGAACGTTATGCAAGTGTTATTGACGGCGCTGTCGGCGAGGCCGGCCGAGTGCAGCGAGAGTTATTGTGCACCACACAATATTGCACTAGCTTCTTCGTTTTGTTTCCTACCGTAATAACCACACTATTTTCTAAATAACTCATGGAGGAAAAACGTTGCTTTTCATTTATTTTAGGTCACCCACTTATAAAGTATAAGTTTATTGTATTTTTCTTCAACCCCAATTTTGCTTCCACTTGTCTCGGTATGTCTCGCAAGCCGAGCCGCGTGTAGAAGCTAGCTGCTTCCCTCGGTGAGGATCCGACAATAAACTCGTCAGTGGGACAGCTTTCCGCTCGTCTAGTAAAAAGCAGTGATATTTTTGGCCGGTTTTATTAGAGCAGGTGGCGCTCCACAAGTTACGATAATTCTGAACAATGACACTGTTTTAAGGAAACTGTCGCGCATTCTGAATTGTTTTGTGTTTGTGTCAGAATTGTGCTTTCTTGGAACTGTGCAATTTGGCTTGCATTAAGCTATTATAGTTTCCTTGCGTAATTTTGACGGTTAATTACCTACCTAATGCGTTAGTCGTGTGCACCTAAGACCGAAGACGAATAAGGCGAACCATGAAAAGTCAATATAAGAAAACTTTATCAAAGTCAGGCCTGTTTTTTGAAAAGAAATGACTATTACTTAAGTGATCAAGTAAGATATAAGTACCTATGTTTAATTCTGATACAAATTCCGTCTATGCATTGACGTAAACCGAAAAACATGTAGGTATATAATAAAATGAATAATATCTTAGACTGTCAGTTTGATAAGAAAGGTGAGGTACTCTGAGTTTCAGCCCGAGGTACCTCGTCAGTGTATCACAAGGTAAGCTGCATGTGCTAGTGTGCGTTATCGGCCGCACTCATTCACGAGCTCGACAGTCACTTGTATCGGTGCGGTGTCATTCATGCTTCGGGTAGCCATGATTTGTTTTTTTGGGTGGTCTCTATCTGTGGTGGAAGAGAACAATACATTCAACATGTCATTTTTCTTTCCTTTTTGGATGTTTCGTAAATAATCAGTATTTACGAAACATCCAAAATCTGTTAAGATAGGGTTGATGCTATAAATAAATAAATAAATAAATAAATAAATAAATAAATAAATAAATAAATAAATAAATAAATAAATAAATAAATAAATAAATAAATAAATAAATAAATAAATAAATAAATAAATAAATAAATAAAAAAAAAAAAAAAAGTAAATAAATAAATAAGTAAATAAATAAATAAATTCATGCTAATATTATAAATGTGAAAGTAAGAGTTACTTTCACAGTCTGTCTGTCTGTCTATCTGTCTGTCTGTCGGTTTGTTACCTTTTCACGCCCAAACCACTGAACAGATTAGGCTGAAAATTGGCATGGATAAAGTTGGTATCCCAGGGACGGACATAGGCTACTTTTTATCCCGAAAAAATCCCGAGGGACCGCGGATTACACCGCGGGAGTGCAGCTAGTTAGGAATAATTAAGATAACTTCCTTTATTTCTAAAATTAAGGAAGGGTATAAAAGTTGTCCAAAATTTTTTGTTAGATACATCGTACTTTACTGAAAATTAGATTGATAAAGTCGTATTAATATTTCCTTCCAGGGCAAGTGTTGGGTGCCTTCCATCCACCGACCCCTGCGACAGTGTCATCGTCTATCGGAGAGCAGACCACCTTATTCTTTGTTTACCGGTAAGTGATCACCATTTATAAGAACTGACCATAGCCACTTCAAAATGCTGATTCTCGAATCCTATGTGCTATAATTGTTCACCTGTACGTATGGGTACTCTACATACGTACACATTGCGCCTTGGCCTGTGCCCGACACCGTCCGCTATCGCACTAGTCAGTTGCGCGCGCGCAGATAGCGCGACCTGTGTTGTGTCTGTGTGTGTCGACCTGCGCCCTTTGCATGTGTGCGTGCCCATTTCCTTCCATGCGTACTGTTATTGTGGCTTTATTTACGTATTATTTACATCGCTCGCCAAATATGTTTGTTATTTCAAAACATCGTAAGTTCTTTCAAATAGGTGTCAGATATTCACAAAGTTAGGTTATGTTTTGGTTAAAAAAATCACCAAGGTTATTTTTTAAAAGTATGACGTAGCAAAACGTTTCAAGTTTCAACGGTTTGCAGACGGTCGGACGAAAAGTAACATGATTTGAATTCGGTAGAGCTCATCTCAATGAATTCAATTCTCTTGTACATTTTCTTCAAAGCGGAGTAACATTGTATTTCACATGCCAGTGCCCCGACCTCATACTCGTTCACCCCCTAAAATATTATTCGGCGCCGAATTAGCTGGAAAAAAAATCAGACTGAAGTAGTTATATAAATTGGTTGGTAAGTACACTATAAAATGAACATTTGTAGGGATCCCGTAGACTAGTGCGCGCTGACGACTGGAGCGACTGATTAAACCAATAAGTATTGCTCGTACATTACACCAGGGAGTACGTTTTGCACGCACGTTTGCCTGCAGGGGACGCACACGGGCTGCTTTTTAGTCTCGCTTACATGAACTCTCGTTGGTATCTTAGGTACTCCTGTATCATTAGAGGATTGAAGTATCCAATTTTTAAGAGCATGATGCTTTTAAAGACGTGGTTTAGCAGGATTCTCTTAAAAGAAACCTATTCTATAAATCTATTTTTTTTTATTTCAAAGTCACTTCAGCCGATTGCATCAGCATAGCATCATATTAATGGACGTTCCACGAGAATGAATAAAGGATAAAGATAAACGATGACATGAGAAAATGACACTGAGTTTTAAGCTCAAATATAGGTACTCTTAATATCGGAAAAATGCGTTAGTAATCCCAACAACACTTTTATTATTACAGTATTTTGTTGGTAAATTGGTACTCCAAGTGGAATCCAACGTTCCCTTATTAGAAAGCTCCCCCGTAAGGACCGACTGTCAGCGAATTCTTCCAATCTGTACAGCGTCTGGTGATTCGTGTTCCACTTATTATCGTACCGTGGGCATTTGCATAAGAATAACAAGGAGGATTATTGATGTCGCCCCCCCTCCCACCCCCTTGCACCCCGGACGAACAGGATCAGGATGGGGCGAAGGGGCAGGCGGAGGCGATGTCTTCATGCTTTGACTGGACTTCATGGACTTCATGAGACTTGACTTCACTTGAGAGGACTTCATGTGGATATCATCATAATTCTTGTCTTCACAAACTGATATAGGTTTCTTTTTGGGAGATATAATGAAAATTATAAAGTGTAGGTATTCGTTTTTAAACTTTTTGGTACCACATACCTACCACTCATTTCGTAGGTAAGGTAAGTACTCAAAATCACATTTATAAGATTGCGTCAGGTTCCTAAATCTTTAAGTCTTATTAGAACTTGTTTCAAACTTGTAAGACAAGTAGTTGACTTGGAAATTTTAATTAAAACATACCTAACACAGCAATAAGAACTCGATAACTTCTTCAGACTTTTTTTGCTCACATCCTAAAGTAAAATCCTCTACTTTCCAAACCATGCGACAGCCAGCTCGTATTAAATGAGTAGAGCTATCCCCGCTGTCGCCCAACACTCGCGCTCCATTGTAATGCTTAATTTTGTTCTCTTTTCATGTTTGCTCTGTATACATTTCGTCTAAAATGGAATGGAATAATTTGATGTAACATTGCCATTGACGTGAGCCGGATTGGATGCCTCACTTTTATACCGCTCCGTTGTTCCTACCTCGTCGGGTATTGTTATGTGATTTGCTTGCTCATCGCTACCTACGGTTATGTTAATATCCTGTATCATCTGAATTCATCCGTCGATATCTTGGTTGTAACGGCCAAGTTTTCGTGATGGATTTCTTTTTGATTGTAGTAGTGATATTCAATAAGTTTCGTATAGGGTTTGGTAATTTCTATAACTAATTAGTTGTTTATTCACCAAGAAGCCTTCGGCTCTTATTTGCAGATGAAGACACTTATGCAGTTTTCTGAACTATAGAATGAAATTATTGGTATCAACGGGATAATTACTATGATTTTTGAGTTTGGTTGTTTCCCGTTATTTTGACGCAGTTGCATGTATGCTATGATCACGGGAGAAACTGACTATAAATGAAGTTTCATCATGTTGAAAATTTATAATACTTTCTAAAACAACACCTCACGACCCGAAATACGATGCAGTTGGTTATTTATTTATTTATTTAGAGCCACCAACACAATATACATCTTGTCATGCAAAAATGGTACAGTATTTCTTACAAACTAGTTAAATGTTATTATGTTGTTTGGGAGTACCAAATGGCCAAAAATCGGCCGATAATGTCGAATTTGTACTTTCATGGTAAGAGCCCAGGTCACAATGAGGCCTTAGTAGGCGACATTAGTCCTCGGCATAAAGCATCACCTTTTATGAGGATTAAATACGATAAGTAGTAAAGGGATCTATTACCGAGTTCATACAAAATAAGTTCGTTTAACTCTGTATAATCAAAGGCCAGTTATCAGGCAGTCAGTGCGCCAGGACATAAATCGTGGATTATTTATTTAGAAGTCAGCGGCCGCGGGACTAAATAGACTTCTCCGTAACGCGCACTGTGACGTTATCTAAACAGCCTTTGTAAAGAATCTAACTTCTAACTAAACTGTGGGATCGGTATAATAAAACAAACCGCATCAGAGTAGAAAGCATTTATTCCTAAAACCGCACTGACCCTATCCAACCATCAAAACACAACGATAGCGCGATCTAGAAAAGAGCCAATATTAATCGCGACATCTAGCGGCAAATTATGGAACTAAATGTTCCATACATTATCCTTTGGTTCTTCTGAACATTGAATTTACATTAAACATGCCACCCACCAAGAACGACATTGAGAGTTCTTCATTAACTGAACCGCCCACCATGAACCTTAGTATAATCACAATATGATGAACACAACAATCTTAATATAATATTTAAAATTAATCTAAGTAACTTAAGACACTCTCTTCATTAACATCATACTAACAAAACACGCTAAAACTACTTTATTACACAAAATAACAACTTATAAAACTGACAATCTACCTAACACAATATTCAATCAATAGCCTAACAATTTTCATTTTGTGACTGGTAACAAACATAACTTAGACGTTGGTCTCTTGATGAGAGACTGACCACATTTTAAAGTTACAACTCGAACAATTTGATCTGATCCGGGGTGTTGAGAAACCACTCGACCCATCAACCATCGAGCTGGAGGTAAATTGTCTTCCTTAATTAATACTACATCACCAATTTTTGGCTCTGGAGTAACTTGAGACCATTTATACCTCTGAAGACAATGAACTAAGTACTCATTGGACCACCTCCGCCAAAAGTCTTGAACCATCTTCTGAGTTAATTGCCATCGCCTAAGAGAACCGATGTTGCTCTGTTCATAATTCTGTTCAGGCACTATCACCAAGGGTTCACCAATCAAAAAATGACCAGGAGTTAACGGTGCTGCATCATTATGATCATCAGGTAGCACAGATAATGGTCTTGAATTGAGACAAGCCTCAATTTGGTGAAGCACTGTTGTTAACTCTTCATAGGTGAGTGTAGATTCACCTATGACGCGTTTTAAATGGAATTTTGTGGCCTTAACGCCTGCTTCCCAAAGGCCTCCGAAATTCGGCGCATGAGCGGGAATGAAATGCCATGAAACACTATTGCTACTAAACCATTCTCGAATCTCCTGAGCAATAGCCGACTGTTCAGCAATAACAAGCTTATGGAGTTCTTTGGACGCACCGACGAAATTCGTTCCATTATCGCTCCAAATGTCACTGACGTGACCTCTACGCGCTACAAATCTCTTAAAGGCAGCTATAAAACCTTCGGAAGTAAGATCACTTACCACTTCTAAGTGTATGGCCTTAGTTGCCATGCACACAAACAGACTTATATAACCCTTATAAGATTTATTACCTCGACCCTTAGCCATTCGAATGTTGATGGGACCAGCAAAGTCTACACCGCTGTGAAGAAATGGCCTAGTTGGTGTGACTCTACTAGTAGGTAGCTGTCCCATGAAAGGCGTTGTTGTTCTAGCTGCATATCGAACACAAGTAACACATTTGCGTACATGCATTTTGACAAGGTTTTTAGCAGATATTATCCAATACCTTGTGCGCAAATGGTTTAACATGAGCGTAGGACCTCCGTGTAACGTCTTTCGATGAGCTTCATCAACCACTAAGTTCGTGAAATGACTTTTGTGAGGAAGAATTATGGGATGTTTAGTTTCCTCGGGAAGGTCTGAGTTTTGGATACGACCACCCACTCTCATAATCTTCTTTTCATCCAGGAACGGGCTTAAGGGTTTCAACTTCTTACTATCCTTGAGATCTATTTGACTTTGTCTAATACAGACCTCTAATGCTTCATTGAGATCGCACGCAGTCAGGTAAGGTTCAAACCTTTTGTTTCTTTTATATTTTAGAAAACGTCTGCAATAAGCCACAACTCTTACTAATCTTTGCAATGTTGAGAATTTTGTCCACAGGTCTAGACTAGCTGACGACGTTTCATCACTACTTGCCACATGATGCACCTTAATTTTTCTTTGCTCCAAATCAGTGGAAGCCGTCGGTCTTTGATACGTTACCTTTGTTTCTCTTAGCCATGCAGGACCCTTAAACCACATTTCATTATCAGCCAGCTCCAAAGGTGAACATCCTCTGGAAGCAACATCTGCTGGATTCTGGGCTGATTGCACGTGAGACCATTGTGTGTTATCTAATCTAGATAGGATATCCGAAGTTCTGTTGCCAATGAACGTTGTCCAACGACTTGGATGGCTGCTAAGCCATGCCAGCACTACAGTTGAGTCCGTCCAGCCGTGGATATTACGACGATGAATACCTAAGAGATTAGCTATTTCCGTTAACAATTTTGACAATAAAACTGCACCCATCAATTCCAATCGAGGAATGGAGACTTGCATAGTTGGAGCTACCTTCGTCTTTGCCGCAACAAGGTTAACATGTACGTTACCTTCTACATCAATTGTCCGTAAGTAGACAACTGCAGCGTAGGCGGTGATAGACGCGTCACAAAATCCTTGGAGTTCCATGCAAGAATCATCACGATGAGCTTCAAGCCAACGAGGAATTATCACTTTGTTAACGTTGCTGAGCTCAGATTGGTAAGTATTCCATTCCTTTAGCAACTCATTAGGTAACTCGTCGTCCCAATCTATCCCTGCTAACCACAACTTCTGTATCATCACCTTGGCCACTACAATACAAGGCGCCACCCATCCCAATGGGTCAAATAATCTTGCGATATTTGAGATAACCTTTCTCTTAGTTATCGGATTTTGCAGAGTAGGAACTTTCACAGTATAATGGAACGCATCTGATCTTTTATCCCAAGACAGTCCCAGAACCTTAACTACTTCATCCATCTTAATATTGACCTTCTCTTCCTGAACTTCTTGATTTTCCATTATAACTGTTGCTAAATCCATATTATTTGTTTTCCATTTCTGCACCTCAAACCCTCCTTTCTTCAACAATGTCTTCATTTCCTTGTAAATCCTTTGACCTTCTTCCACCGTTTCACATCCAGTTAATAAATCATCTACATAGAAATCCATTTTAACCCTTTCTGCTATATCAGGGCATTCTCTTCCTTCATCTGCAGCAACTTGCTGTAGAGTTTTCACTGCTAAATAGGGAGCAGGTGCCGTACCGAATGTAACTCTGACTAATTTGTATATTTCTGTTTCAGATTCCGGATCGTCTCTCCACACCATCCTCTGAAAATCAGCATCTTCTTCAGCTACAAGCACTTGCCGATACATTTTTTCGAGATCTGCGCTGAGGCAAATGGGATGCATGCGCCATCGGATGATGATATGACGCAAATCTTGCTGCAATCTTGGACCTATCATCAACGAGTCATTGAGAGATACTCCGTTCATGCCCTTGCACGAAGCATCAAACACTACTCTCACTTTCGTCGTAGTTTTATCCTCGCGTATGACGGCGTGATGCGGTAAATATACTGCATCTGGTTTATCTTTATCCTCGCCGGTCACACGTACAGCGTGTCCAAGATCCAAGTATTCATGAATGACATCAGAATATCTTGACTTTATTTCTGGATTCTTCTTAAAACGGTTTTCCAGCAGATTGAACCGTTTGAGTGCAATTTCTTTGGAGTTCCCGTATTTACACTGCGGATCTTCACCACGAAACGGTAGGCGTACAACATAACGCCCGCTGGAGTCACGTTGAGTTGTTTGACTATAATATTCTTCGCAGCGTTCTTCTTCTTCGGTAAGGATTTTCTTTTCCTCGATGTCTGATTCAATCTGCCAAAACTTCTTCAGCAGCTCATCGACACCACAATGCATGCTAACCACGACGTTATGATGACAATGCTGTTCATGAACAGCCTCATCATTTTGGATGACATATGTTGGACCTGAAATAATCCAGCCGAACGCAGTACATTGAGCCGTCGGTGTGCCCTTGGGACCTTTCAATAATCCTTCTCTGATTATGTCCCCATAGACATCGGCACCAAGTAAAATATCAATTTTACTAGGTGTGTAAAATTGTGGATCAGCGAGAGCTATGTTTTCGAGCTCAGGCCAATCTTCACATTCTACCTTCGCTGTAGGAAGGAGACTTGTGATCGCACTTAGCACATGTGCACGAATCTGTAGCTTATAGCTGGGATCATGGCGTGATTCGATGTTCATGAGAACGATATGCTTGGAAACCAAGTGACCTTGATCGCTGCCTAATCCCGAGATGCTACTCTTGCTAGGTATCTTGCGAAGACCTAGCATTTGCACTGCAGACTCTGTTACGAAAGACGCTTGCGAGCCTTGATCAACAAGTGCTCTCAGCAGCCGGACGCATCCGTTACCTGCCTGTGCGCCTACAACCGCAGTTGCTAACAGAATCTGATGATTCTTGCCCTCATTTTGGGCGAAATGTGCTTTCAAATTTGAGCTTGATTCGTCTAATGACGACTTAACATTTGAAATGGCTTCTTCGACTTCTACTCTTAAGTCTGGCTTGACTAGCATTAAAGATTTTGATGTCGACGTTTGGCTCGGGTGGAGCAATGAGTGATGCTTGCTTTTACATACTTGACACCTCGAGAATGTTCGACACTGGTAAGCAGAGTGATTTCTACCCAGGCAGTTGAAACAAATGTTATTGTTCTGAACAAAACTATGCCTCTGTTCGTAAGTCATTTTAGAGAACTCTTTGCAACTAGATAATTTGTGATCAGTACTTTTGCAGTTTGGACACCATAACTTTCCCGCAGAATCGGACCCGGTTGATAATGCATGCATAACCCTAGATTTTTGGTATGTAGAATTTGGTTTCACCTTTTGTTTCGGCTCTAAAAATTCCAACGATCGGAATCGCGATTCCAAGAATTCACGCAGTTGTTTTAATGTTGGTAACTCATCTGAACCACTTATCTTTAATTCCCACTCCCTGCGTGAATCTGAGTCCAACTTCGAACACACAATGTATATAACGATCGCGTCCCATGAATCTACATTTATACCCAAATTCTTCAAACCATTGAGGGTATCGTTCATCACATCTAACATTTCCTTAACCGCTGTGCATGATTCGGTTCCGATGCTGTTTTGACCCATAAAGCGCTTCAATAAACAATTCGCTAAGAACTTTTTATTATTGTATCTATTGTTTAACGTTAACCAAGCTTCTTGATAATTAGCAGCTGTTGTTGGCACATGCCTCAACAATTGCTCGGCTTCACCAGACAAATGACTTTTTAAATAGTGCATTTTCTGTACTTCATCAATTGACACGCTATTATGGACCAATGATACATATTGTAACGCTTAAAATTTAGAGGTGGGAGGTATAAGTAGAAACTAAAAGGTTGGCGTTAATAACAGTATTTTATTCAGCATTCACTGTTATACAAAAGTCATAAAACTAATAAATTAGGTTAATACAGAGAAGCTATTTTAAAATTATAATATTGATAAGTTAAATTATTACAGAGTGTTGAAGAATGTTGGGCGCCTTAAATTTATATGACCAGCTTAAGTCGGTATAGCAACGAGAAGTATTAACAGGGCGTGAAGGCCTACATTAACTTTCCTAGCAACCAGATAAATATTAACAGTAAAGTCTGAGTCTAGGTGATGTTCAGCATTTGTAGTTTGTAGGATCTGATACCGCAGAGTTGACCGAGGGGTAAAAGTTAGTTAGTTTGGACACAGCACAGAATATAGAAAAATACACAGCGGACAAGGTCCGACTGTGGTACCAGGATACTCCGCAGGCGCTCCGCAGGAGCCGAGCTCAAAAGAAGGGGCCAGGCCTCCTTCGGTGCTGCACTGCCAAGGAAACGACCTCTCACAGGCCGTTCCAGGGACGACACAAAACGAGAAAATTGGAGCCTTCAGCTGAACCCCGCTGCCAGTGCTCTGGGGGGGAAGACAAGAGAATAGTGTTAAAGAAGTGTTCCTCAAGATAGGAAACCCTAGGGAGTGACGCGTGGCATTGCCTATCGCCGGTATAAAAAGTACCTTGAACGTAGCTCTCCGATTCCAGGGAAAAGATCCTCTCGGCGGCCTTTTGCAGGTGTCCACGAGGCAGATGTCTCGGGCTCCGGAGTCACGTCACGACTTGACCACGAGGTCCTATTTCCACCAAAAGAACCAGAATTTTAGTCACAGAGCTGGCGAAGCTACGCACAGGCGGATCACTAACATACATACCAGCTGAAGGGATTCCAGTACGAATTTATAAGTTCACGAGTAAAAAGTTAACCACTCAGTCTGAGTGTCACAGCCAAAGAAAAAGCCACGTTCTTCGAAGTCGCCAGCAGAGAATTTAGGGATCACAGCTCAACGCCGCTCACTCCCTTCCAAACCTGAGGGAGGATCCGGGAAGCAAATCTATCCTCCAGTCCGACAGAGACAAGCTCGAACACTCTTCGGACCAGACCAGGTCATTCTTCTACCGATCTATTACGCCATTGCGTACTAACAATCCGAAAAACAAAAGAATACAATAAATTTCAACTCGAGACTGATTTACAAAACAACTCATTAATTTGCAGATTCTTGACAGCTTGCAACACCTATACTGTCAACGTGACATGGACATTAGATGTCAATGTCACTTTTTTTTTTTTTTTTCGCCTAGCATGAATTTAAACCAGTTACAGTACATCCCCAGCCCAGCAGAATTTACGCAGTAAATTCGATCGGCTGACCCCAGCCGAATACCAGAACAGAAGAAAAAACACCAGAAAACACCAGAAATTTTAATGTATCAAACAAAGAAAATATTATTTTACATTCAAAGTAAACCCTATGAGTACCTAAGTAGGTTTATTGGCAATGAATAAGCGACGGTTTAGTCCCGCTACCTATCATGATAGTTTAAAGGTAAGAAAAGTAGCTAGGAGCGTACGTAACTATGTATCTGTACAAAAGTCCCTAGATAATACTATATTTACATATCCTAATGTATAAACTAATGGTAGGTAGTAGTATATTTACATGGTAGGTAGTAATTATTTACTGGCTTAGGGGACTAGTTCCCTAGGATTGAAGATCCTAAGCAGTTTGATACATTCTCCTTCCAAACAATCTCTTTCATTCTTCCCTTTCACAAACCCCCCCTAGCAAATCACACAATCATACCTCCACAAGCACACACAGTTTCTCCTATGGAACTGAAGATACTGTGATTGAAAACTAACATACTAACATCATGAAGTCTACCTGTTTAGACATGGTAAGACTGTCAATAGTAACCAAGTGAGTGTATCCAAAATACCCAGTGTTGGCTTATTTCAATAGTCACGACCCGCTAAATGGCAATTGGGGAACATCTCCTTGTTGAAAAAAAAACTGCAGAACAAGAAAAAATCCCATAGGTAGTAATTACCTATAAAGAAGCCCTAACCTACCTACTTCCTATCTACCTACTGTCTAACCTAATTAATTCTAACATGCAACTAAATCTAACCGATACTCTAACCTAACCAACCACGCAACAGGCCGGCGGAAGTGAGGGGTGGTGATTACAGGAGATCAACCACACGACACTCCACTGGGTAGCGGGCCTGTGCCTACCAACAAAAGAAATAAAAGCATGACACCAGCAATCCAACAAACCAAGTATATTCCAACTCCCGGGACAAGTGTTACGTAGCCTGGGCTACGGTCCAGGGCTTTCTTGAGAGCTTGAGAGTCTCAGACAGTCCTAGTCAGAACTGTTTTAGATCTTAGTTAGAAACTAAGTTTTAGTCTTAGAGGAGTTAGGTAGCAATAGCTACCATCTCATAGCGAGCCTAGAACGCGCTTGAGTTAAGTTTTAGTTTAAGTTAGGTAGGAATAGCTACCATCTCAGAACGAGCCTAGAACGCGCTTGAGTTAAGTTTTAGTTTAAGATTAAGTAAGTAGGAGTACCTAGCTTGCTGCTCCTAGCGAGATAAGACGCGCCATCGCGCTATGTTTTACTAGTTCAACTCTTCGCAGGTCAGTTTGTGAGAACATCTCAGACAAAATGAACTAAGGAGAGTATGAACCAGCATCAGCGGACTTAACGAATTGAATCTTGCAACGTAGATCAGTCAGTTACTTAGGTTAATTAGAAGTTTTAAGGTCCTTAATATTGCAAAATAGAAAGAAGAAAGAAGAATTTATTTAACTAGCCCTTGTGATTTAGTGTAGGTACCCAACAAATGCAAAAATACAATGTTTATTTTTGAGTATATTTAAGTATCTCATTCCACCCATGTAGTATTAGTGAGAGAATTTAGTAGTAAATATCACAAAAGTTTGAAATTAGTTTATTGGTCACTGCAATGTGTTGATATTTAGTGTTTGATTTTTAGTGCAAAGTGATATTAGTTTAGCAATATTACCAGTAAATCAATGTACATACCACACAAACAACAACCATCCAAGAAGAAATAACTATTTACTCAAAGCAACCGAGCCAAATTGAAGTTTTAGAATTTCCTACTAAACAAAGTTACAATTCTAGATAAGACCAGGCATCCTAGAAATTACTATGATTAAGCAAAGAATCTAACCGGGAATATATCAAGCTAAGGATCATCCCAGCAGTAGTTCCTAGAACACTAGAGTAGAGTAAACCCTATCCAGAACTGAATTCAAGAAAATGTAACACCGGAACAACACTATCTATTGAAGCACAATTCCACCATTACAACACTATTGTAAAAACTAGAGTAAACAAAGTGCTGTATGTTTGCATGAGCTTCCAAAGAAGTAAGTATGCAGGTATTAAAATATTAAGTTTAGTTTTTAGATTTTTAAGTTATTTGGTTGCTAAGAATTACAATAAATAGCTGGACAGTTTACACAGTAGGTAAAGTTGGCACCATACAATGATAACATCTTATAGTATACACACAATAAAAACAATTTACACAGATTCAAAACAATCAAAGGAAGGAAATAAAACACAACAAATATATTTTACACAGTTGTTTTGTTGGTTAGTAAGTTATGTTCTAGCAATAATGTTTTTCACCTAATGCTGTAATTTAGAAACAAAAGAATTCCTATCTAAAAGTATCTGTGGTTGCTAGGAGTTATTTACCAAGTTGGAAGCGCCACTGTAACGCTTTAAAATTTAGAAGTGAGGGATGTATAAGTAGAAACTAAAAGGTTGGCGTTAATAACAGTATTTTATTCAGCATTCACTGTTATACAAAAGTCATAAAACTAATAAATTAGGTTAATACAGAGAAGCTATTTTAAAATTATAATATTGATAAGTTAAATTATTACAGAGTGTTGAAGAATGTTGGGCGCCTTAAATTTATATGACCAGCTTAAGTCGGTATAGCAACGAGAAGTATTAACAGGGCGTGAAGGCCTACATTTAACTTTCCTAGCAACCAGATAAATAATAACAGGTGTAAATTAAAGCAAGGTCTGCGTCTAGATGATTTTCAGCATTTGTAGTTTGTAGGATCTGATACCGCAGAGTTGACCGAGGGTAAGAGTTAGTTAGTTTGGACACAGCACAGAATATAGAAAAATACACAGCGGACAAGGTCCGACTGTGGTACCAGGATACTCCACAGGCGCTCCGCAGGAGCCGAGCTCAAAAGAAGGGGCCAGGCCTCCTTCGGTGCTGCACTGCCAAGGGAACGACCTCTCACAGGCCGTTCCAGGGACGACACAAAACGAGAAAATTGGAGCCTTCAGCTGGACCCCGCTGCCAGTGCTCTGGGGGGGAAGACAAGAGAATAGTGTTAAAGAAGTGTTCCTCAAGATAGGAAACCCTAGGGAGTGACGCGTGGCATTGCCTATCGCCGGTATATAAAGTACCTTGAACGTAGCTTCGGATCCCAGGGAAAAGATCCTCTCGGCGGCCACTTCTGCAGGTGTTAAACGAGGGCAGGTTTACTCAGCCATGGGACTCCGGACACCGGGCTGACGCGACGACTTGACCACGAGGTCCTATTTCCACCAAAAGAACCAGAATTTTAGTTACAGAGCTGGCGAAGCTACGCACAGGTAGATCACTAAGATACATACCAGCTGAAGGGATTCCAGTACGAATTTATAAGTTCACGAGTAAAAAGTATACACTCAGTCCGAGTTTCACAGCCAAAAGAACAAGCCACGTCCTTCGAAGTACCTAGCAGAGCTTTAGGGATCCCAGCTCCTCCGGTATTGGCTCCCTCCCAAACATGAGGAAGATGTAGCAAGCAATTTCACCCTCTAGTCCGACAGAAACAAGCTCGAACACACATTGTAACACTGTAACGCTTTAAATATTAGAGGTGGGGATGTATAAGTAGAAACTAGGATGTTAGCGTTAATAACAGTATTTTATTCAGCGTTCACTGTTATACAAAAGTCATAAAACTAATAAATTAGGTTAATACAGAGAAGCTATTTTAAAATTATAATATTGATAAGTTAAATTATTACAGAGTGTTGAAGAATGTTGGGCGCCTTAATTTTATATGACCAGCTTAAGTCGGTATAGCAACGAGAAGTATTAACAGGGCGTGAAGGCCTACATTAACTTTCCTAGCAACCAGATAAATATTAATAGGTTTAAATTAAAGTAAAGTCTGAGTCTAGGTGATGTTCAGCATTTGTAGGTTGTAGATTCGGATACCGCAGAGTTGACCGAGGGGTAAAAGTTAGTTAGTTTGGACACAGCACAGAATATAGAAAAATACACAGCGGACAAGGTCCGACTGTGGTACCAGGATACTCCGCAGGCGCTCCGCAGGAGCCGAGCTCAAAAGAAGGGGCCAGGCCTCCTTCGGTGCTGCACTGCCAAGGGAACGACCTCTCTCAGGCCGTTCCAGGGACGACACAAAACGAGAAAATTGGAGCCTTCAGCTGAACCCCGCTGCCAGTGCTCTGGGGGGGAAGACAAGAGAATAGTGTTAAAGAAGTGTTCCTCAAGATAGGAAACCCTAGGGAGTGACGCGTGGCATTGCCTATCGCCGGTATAAAAAGTACCTTGAACGTAGCTTCCGATTCCAGGGAAAAGATCCTCTCGGCGGCCTTTTGCAGGTGTCCACGAGGCAGATGTCTCGGGCTCCGGAGTCACGTCACGACTTGACCACGAGGTCCTATTTCCACCAAAAGAACCAGAATTTTAGTCACAGAGCTGGCGAAGCTACGCACAGGCGGATCACTAACATACATACCAGCTGAAGAGATTCCAGTACGAATTTATAAGTTCACGAGTAAAAAGTATACACTCAGTCCGAGTTTCACAGCCAAAAGAACAAGCCACGTCCTTCGAAGTACCTAGCAGAGCTTTAGGGATCCCAGCTCAACGCCGCTCACTCCCTTCCAAACCTGAGGGAGGATCCGGGAAGCAAATCTATCCTCCAGTCCGACAGAGACAAGCTCGAACACTCTTCGGACCAGACCAGGTCATTCTTCTTCCAACATTCTTCAACACTCTGTAATAATTTAACTTATCAATATTATAATTTTAAAATAGCTTCTCTGTATTAACCTAATTTATTAGTTTTATGACTTTTGTATAACAGTGAATGCTGAATAAAATACTGTTATTAACGCCAACCTTTTAGTTTCTACTTATACATCCCTCACTTCTAAATTAAAAGCGTTACAGCCCTTCACGCCCTTCACTGTAACGCTTACGAATTTTGAGGAGGGAATGTACAAGTAGAAACTAGGATGTTAGCGTTAATAACAGTATTTTATTCAGCATTCACTGTTATACAAAAGTCATAAAACTAATAAATTAGGTTAATACAGAGAAGCTATTTTAAAATTATAATATTGATAAGTTAAATTATTACAGAGTGTTGAAGAATGTTGGGCGCCTTAAATTTATATGACCAGCATAAGTCGGTATAGCAACGAGAAGTATTAACAGGGCGTGAAGGCCTACATTAACTTTCCTAGCAACCAGATAAATATTAATAGGTTTTAATTAAAGTAAAGTCTGAGTCTAGGTGATGTTCAGCATTTGTAGGTTGTAGATTCTGATACCGCAGAGTTGACCGAGGGGTAAAAGTTAGTTAGTTTGGACACAGCACAGAATATAGAAAAATACACAGCGGACAAGGTCCGACTGTGGTACCAGGATACTCCGCAGGCGCTCCGCAGGAGCCGAGCTCAAAAGAAGGGGCCAGGCCTCCTTCGGTGCTGCACTGCCAAGGAAACGACCTCTCACAGGCCGTTCCAGGGACGACACAAAACGAGAAAATTGGAGCCTTCAGCTGAACCCCGCTGCCAGTGCTCTGGGGGGGGAAGACAAGAGAATAGTGTTAAAGAAGTGTTCCTCAAGATAGGAAACCCTAGGGAGTGACGCGTGGCATTGTACATCCATACATCCATACATCCATACTTACAAACTTTCGCCTTTATAATATTTATAGGATTACAGCATTAGGTGAAAAACATTATTGCTAGAACAAAACTTACTAACCAACAAAACAACTGTGTAAAATATATTTGTTGTGTTTTATTTCCTTCCTTTGATTGTATTGGATCTGTGTAAATTGTTTTTATTGTGTGTATACTATAAGATGTTATCATTGTATGGTGCCAACTTTACTGTGTAAACTGTCCAGCTATTTATTGTAATTCTTAGCAACCAAATAACTTAAAAATCTAAAAACTAAACTTAATATTTTAATACCTGCATACTTACTTCTTTAGAAACTCATGCAAACATACAGCACTTTGTTTACTCTAGTTTTTACAATAGTGTTGTAATGGTGGAATTGTGCTTCAATAGATAGTGTTGTTCCGGTGTTACATTTTCTTGAATTCAGTTCTGGATAGGGTTTTCTCTACTCTAATGTTCTAGGAACTACTGCTGGGATGATCCTTAGCTTGATATATTCCCGGTTAGATTCTTTGCTTAATCATAGTAATTTCTAGGATACCTGGTCTTATCTAGAATTGTAACTTTGTTTAGTAGGAAATTCTAAAACTTCAATTTGGCTCGGTTGCTTTGGGTAAATAGTTATTTCTTCTTGGATAGTTGTTGTTTGTGTGGTATGTACATTGATTGACTGGTAATATTGCTAAACTAACATCACTTTACACTAAAAATCAAACAATAAATATCAACACATTGCAGTGATCAATTAACTAATTTCAAACTTTTGTTATATTTACAACTAAATTCTCTCACTAATACTACATAAGTAAAATTAAATACTTAAATATACTCAAAAGTAAACATTGTATTTTTGCATTTGTTGGGTACCTACACTAAATCACAAGGGCTAGTGAAGTAAAATCTTCTTTCTTCTTTCTCTTTTGGCATATTAAGGACCTTGTAACTTCTAATTAACCTAAGTAACTGACTGATCTACGTTGCAAGATTCAATTCGTTTAGTCCGCTGATGCTGGTTCATACTCTCCTTAGTTCATTTTGTCTGAGATGTTCTCACAAACTGACCTGCGAAGAGTTGAACTAGTAAAACATAGCGCGATGGCGCGTCTTAACTCGCTAGGAGCAGCAAGCTAGGTACTCCTACTTACTTTCTCTAAACTAAAACTTAACTCAAGCGCGTTCTTAGCACGCTGTGAGTTGGTAGCTATTCCTACCTAACTTAAACTAAAACTTAACTCAAGCGCGTTCTAGGCTCGCTATGACATGGTAGCTATTCCTACCTAACTCCTCTAAGACTAAAACTTAGTTTCTAACTAAGATCTAAAACAGTTCTCACTAGGACTGTCTGAGACTCTCACGCTCTCAAGAAAGCCCTGGACCGTAGCCCAGGCTACGTAACACTTGTCCCGGGTGTTGGAATATACTTGGTTTGTTGGATTGCTGGTGTCATGCTTTTATTTCTTTTGTTGGTAGGCACAGGCCCGCTACCCAGTGGAGTGTCGTGTGGTTGATCTCCTGTAATCACCACCCCTCACTTCCGCCGGCCTGTTGCGTGGTTGGTTAGCTTAGATTATCTGTTAGATTTAGTTGCATGCTAGAATTAATTAGGTTAGACAGTAGGTAGATAGGAAGTAGGTAGGTTAGGGCTCCTTTATAGGTAAATACTACCTATGGGGATTTTAGATAGTCGATTAGATTTAGTTGCATGTTAGAATTAATTAGGTTAGACAGTAGGTAGATAGGAAGTAGGTAGGTTAGGGCTTCTTTATAGGTAATTACTACCTATGGGATTTTTTCTTGTTCTGCAGTTTTTTCTTCAACAAGGAGATGTTCCCCAATTGCCATTTAGCGGGTCGTGACTATTGAAATAAGCCAACACTGGGTATTTTGGATACACTCACATGGTTACTATTGACAGTCTTACCATGTCTAAACAGGTAGACTTCATGATGTTAGTATGTTAGTTTTCAATCACAGTATCTTCAGTTCCATAGGAGAAACTGTGTGTGCTTGTGGAGGTATGATTGTGTGATTTGCTAGGGGGGGTTTGTGAAAGGGAAGAATGAAAGAGATTGTATGGAAGGAGAATGTATCAAACTGCTTAGGATCTTCAATCCTAGGGAACTAGTCCCCTAAGCCAGTAAATAACTACTACCTACTATTAGTTTATACATTAGGATAGGTAAATATAATATTAACTAGGTACGTTTGTACAGATACATAGTTACGTACGCTCCTAGCTACTTTTCTTACCTTTAAACTATCATGATAGGTAGCGGGACTAAACCGTCGCTTATTCATTGCTAATAAACCTACTTAGGTACTCATAGGGTTTACTTTGAATTTAAAATAAGATTTTCTTTGTTGGATAGATTAACATTTCTGGTGTTTTCTGGTGTTTTTTCTTCTGTTCTGGTATTCGGCTGGGGTCAGCCGATCGAATTTACTGCGTAAATTCTGCTGGGGTGGGGATGTACTGTAACTGGTTTAAATTCATGCTAGGCGAAAAAAAAAAAGTGACATTGACATCTATTGTCCATGTCACGTTGACAGTATAGGTGTTGCAAGCTGTCAAGAATCTGCAAATTAATGAGTTGTTTGGAAATCAGTCTCGAGTTGAAATTTATTGTATTCTTTTGTTTTTCGGATTGTTAGTACGCAATGGCGTAATAGATCGGTAGAAGAATGACCTGGTCTGGTCCGAAGAGTGTTCGAGCTTGTCTCTGTCGGACTGGAGGATAGATTTGCTTCCCGGATCCTCCCTCAGGTTTGGAAGGGAGTGAGCGGCGTTGAGCTGTGATCCCTAAATTCTCTGCTGGCGACTTCGAAGAACGTGGCTTTTTCTTTGGCTGTGACACTCAGACTGAGTGGTTAACTTTTTACTCGTGAACTTATAAATTCGTACTGGAATCCCTTCAGCTGGTATGTATGTTAGTGATCCGCCTGTGCGTAGCTTCGCCAGCTCTGTGACTAAAATTCTGGTTCTTTTGGTGGAAATAGGACCTCGTGGTCAAGTCGTGACGTGACTCCGGAGCCCGAGACATCTGCCTCGTGGACACCTGCAAAAGGCCGCCGAGAGGATCTTTTCCCTGGAATCGGAGAGCTACGTTCAAGGTACTTTTTATACCGGCGATAGGCAATGCCACGCGTCACTCCCTAGGGTTTCCTATCTTGAGGAACACTTCTTTAACACTATTCTCTTGTCTTCCCCCCCAGAGCACTGGCAGCGGGGTTCAGCTGAAGGCTCCAATTTCTCAGCCACCAGCCACTGCCACACATCCCCCACGTTGCCCCACGTTGGGCGCCACTGTAACGCTTAAAATTTAGAGGTGGGAGGTATAAGTAGAAACTAAAAGGTTGGCGTTAATAACAGTATTTTATTCAGCATTCACTGTTATACAAAAGTCATAAAACTAATAAATTAGGTTAATACAGAGAAGCTATTTTAAAATTATAATATTGATAAGTTAAATTATTACAGAGTGTTGAAGAATGTTGGGCGCCTTAAATTTATATGACCAGCTTAAGTCGGTATAGCAACGAGAAGTATTAACAGGGCGTGAAGGCCTACATTAACTTTCCTAGCAACCAGATAAATATTAACAGTAAAGTCTGAGTCTAGGTGATGTTCAGCATTTGTAGTTTGTAGGATCTGATACCGCAGAGTTGACCGAGGGGTAAAAGTTAGTTAGTTTGGACACAGCACAGAATATAGAAAAATACACAGCGGACAAGGTCCGACTGTGGTACCAGGATACTCCGCAGGCGCTCCGCAGGAGCCGAGCTCAAAAGAAGGGGCCAGGCCTCCTTCGGTGCTGCACTGCCAAGGAAACGACCTCTCACAGGCCGTTCCAGGGACGACACAAAACGAGAAAATTGGAGCCTTCAGCTGAACCCCGCTGCCAGTGCTCTGGGGGGGAAGACAAGAGAATAGTGTTAAAGAAGTGTTCCTCAAGATAGGAAACCCTAGGGAGTGACGCGTGGCATTGCCTATCGCCGGTATAAAAAGTACCTTGAACGTAGCTCTCCGATTCCAGGGAAAAGATCCTCTCGGCGGCCTTTTGCAGGTGTCCACGAGGCAGATGTCTCGGGCTCCGGAGTCACGTCACGACTTGACCACGAGGTCCTATTTCCACCAAAAGAACCAGAATTTTAGTCACAGAGCTGGCGAAGCTACGCACAGGCGGATCACTAACATACATACCAGCTGAAGGGATTCCAGTACGAATTTATAAGTTCACGAGTAAAAAGTTAACCACTCAGTCTGAGTGTCACAGCCAAAGAAAAAGCCACGTTCTTCGAAGTCGCCAGCAGAGAATTTAGGGATCACAGCTCAACGCCGCTCACTCCCTTCCAAACCTGAGGGAGGATCCGGGAAGCAAATCTATCCTCCAGTCCGACAGAGACAAGCTCGAACACTCTTCGGACCAGACCAGGTCATTCTTCTACCGATCTATTACGCCATTGCGTACTAACAATCCGAAAAACAAAAGAATACAATAAATTTCAACTCGAGACTGATTTACAAAACAACTCATTAATTTGCAGATTCTTGACAGCTTGCAACACCTATACTGTCAACGTGACATGGACATTAGATGTCAATGTCACTTTTTTTTTTTTTTTTCGCCTAGCATGAATTTAAACCAGTTACAGTATAAATCCTTGAAGGTAGTCCATTCTGCATAAGAGCCAGAAAAGTTAGGTATCGCTATTTTGGGCAATTTAACATTTACATCAGACCTTGGAACCGTTGGAGAGACTGATTTCTTATCAGACACTTTAACCATTCTTAACGCTTCTTTTATTTCAGACTTATACTCTATGTACAGCTCTTCAACGGTTTCATACACATTATCCTTCATGTATTTAAGTTCAGACGTCTCGTCAACACCTAACAACCTTGTATGTGTCTCATCAAAGCCCTTCCATTTTTCTTCTAACATCTCCAATCTAGTTGTCAAGTACGACTCTTTCCCTAACCTATCTTTGGGAGATTTTCTAAAGTTTTCATATGACTTCTCAATTATAGCTTTGACGCCCATTTGGCTTTTAATTGCTGTTGACGCAGACATGGTTAAATAGTATTACAACTTTTAATATTTTTTAAAGTCTAAATTACCATACAATCAAAGATGAAAATTTTCTAAGTCCAAAATTATTTGTAAAAATTTTACAAGTGTTTGGGAATTCTGAGTAAAATTGAGCGTAGGTTCCCCGTCTGTTCACTTTTTACGAAATTATTCTAAGTCCTAAACTACAAGCAAAATATTACAAGTCCAAATAAAATTATTCTGAATTTTTCTAAGTCTTGACTTCTTGAATGTTGATCTTGAACGCTGAACTTTATTCCAAAGGCAATAAATCACAAATTGTACTCACAGTTTTTCACGGCACTTATCACTTTCTCGAAGAATCCCCGTTGCGCGCATTCGTCACTCCTATGACGACACCGTTCCCGCAGTCACGGTTGGTCGTGACGTCACCACGTCACGCCGCGCAATACCGAGACCTCGTCCTGTCTCGCTTGCTCCTTGATCCTAGGATGACCGCAGCCTCCTTCCAACACAAATTCCTCGTCCAAGAGGATTTGTGTGGTGGTACGCACCTTCAGAGGAATCCCCTCTGGTTTCCAGTGCGTTTTCAAAAACGTCGACTATCCGGCTCGAAGGACCATGTAAAGAATCTAACTTCTAACTAAACTGTGGGATCGGTATAATAAAACAAACCGCATCAGAGTAGAAAGCATTTATTCCTAAAACCGCACTGACCCTATCCAACCATCAAAACACAACGATAGCGCGATCTAGAAAAGAGCCAATATTAATCGCGACATCTAGCGGCAAATTATGGAACTAAATGTTCCATACATTATCCTTTGGTTCTTCTGAACATTGAATTTACATTAAACAGCCTTCGTGGTAGCAATAGAAGGCTGTACCGCTTAGAAATATATTTGGATTACTGAGCAAAATATTACTTAAATCAACTAAATACTAAACTTGTGTTTTTACTCATTTGTGGATAGTCTTTAAAACAATTTATTAACAAGAAACACGCAGTTTTTTACAATCCAATTTAATCCACTACTATCTAAGCCATTTTACAAACTAATAAACCTGGTATTATTCCTGAGTGTAAACTATCAAAATGTATGGTTATTCTTGGTTTATTCCGAGAAATAACTTTATGTCACGTTTTATGGTAAGGCTGATGTATTGTTTAAATTTGTTTCTGATATAACTGTCGCTTTCATAAACGTTAAACAATATTATTAAAATGTTTATTCATCCAATAAAATAGCATAAGCTATTCATGAAGAGCAACTTTAAGCACCCCACGTTATTCAATTAACAGCCTCCGTAGCACGTGACGCTACGGTGCTACGGCGCTACGCGGAGGCTACGCGGCTACGGTGAGCTACGTACAGCTACGTGACTGGCCGTAAGCGACTTTCCCATTGATACTTGTGAGAAATTGAATTCAATTGAGTCGTTGGTATTTGTTTAGAGGAAATGGGAATACTCCTAGTTCTATTTCCTGTGTCGCGCTAGTGTTAGAAAGTAAGTTTAGTATTATTCACACACTATAAAGATGTCTTATTAAATGGGGTTTTCGCTATTTTCAATTGAATTTCAATTTTGTCTATGGACAGTTACTGCGTCATGTTTTATGATGCTTAGAAATATAGTATCACAATGAGGGGCTTGCAACCTGAAACATAATGTGTTACTGCTAAAATCTGCAAAATGTGGCAGGCTAGAGCATTGTGTTTTGGACATGCCTTTTACTAACCACTGACTGAGACATCTTCCAAACATACTTATTGAATACAAATTGTTGTAATTGTTCTAAAAGAGATCGTGCTTTGGGAAGACAGTCATGATTCAATTTTTTTTAAAGTTTAGCACTGAAAATATATTACTTTACCTATCACAACGATCGAATTCCCGTAAGTTAAATATTATCAGTGAATTGAACAGATGAAAATCAAACAATTGTTTGAGCTGACCCCAATCGAACAAACTAAAACTGACCGCTCGAATCAACTCAAAATTAACCTTAAATAAACTGAGAGCGGTCCAGCCGCCTTTTCCCACGATTAAAATTCCGACTCCCTTTTTGCGGCGGTCGGGAAAGGTTGCGCAGCTCCGGTGACGGGTATTGATACTCACGTAAGGCTTTGAACACACTTTTAATTTAGAACTGTAGTATGTAGCTTTTGCTGCTGTAAAAAAGTTAAGAACATTAGCCAAACACTTTGTGTCTAGTTTGATTTGACTGGTCGTTAAAACTTTTAATTAAAACAGAGTTGTGAATGATAATGTTAATTTGTATCGATTTCCTTCGTTTTAATGTTTTTGATGTTCGACTCCACGGTCCGAAGGCGTTCCGACCATATAACAAAACAGGCTATGGATTGGAACCCCCAAGGAACGCGAAAACGTGGTCAGCCCAAACAAACCTGGCGGCGGACGGTGCTCGACGAGGCGAGGAAGATCGGGAACTCCTGGAGTGAGATCAAGCGGGAAGCTCAAGATCGATCTAGACGGAGGTCACTGTGGACGCCCTTTGTCCCATCGAGGGGATATAGGATCATAGAGAAGAATGTTTTTGTTGAAATTCTGTAATGCCTATTTACTCCAAGGAGCTAGTGGTGAATCAAGAAGTGTGTAATAAACCGGTTAAGGTACAACTTACTGATATCAATTATCAATCTTTGAAATTGAAAGTAACTGAATATCAAAGATAATTTAAACTTACTGATAAACAGAGTACCAAGGTGGCCAGAGGTACTGGTGGCACAATGGGAGTCCCTAAATCACGGGAGGACGCGCCGGCAATTCCGAGCGGAGTTGCTTAATTCAATCATGATAACTGCCCGCCGCAAGAAATAAATTGACCAATGACCGCTGTGCGAAACCACTCTGCGATAGGGTTGAATGGGAATGCCAAATGAGATCACGGTAACAATGCAAACATGCTGACCGATTTCGCTACTCCAAGAATGTTCCGAATTAAGACTTTAGATTTGTAATAATTAAAATAGTTAGGAATTGTAATAATTCCTTAGAATATTTATAAAATTTTTAATATCATAGCATAGCACAAACCAAGGTTTGCTACACGGAAAATGGCAATGTGCAGGTGCCTGAGTGCCTGAAAGTGCCTTTGACTACCGCTCCAAGTCATCTTCAAAGAGCTTTAAATGCCTGTAGCCTGTAAGTTTAAAATGTCTTCTGGGAATATAGTCGTGAACCTGTTAACGTATTCAACTATGTTAATAAACCAGTAATTATAATTTCAAGGATCTATAAATAATACAAGTACCTAACTGATTCCAAAGTGTTGCAAACATTCATGAGTTCAGAATGTATCATCTCCATGCGAGATGATTTATATTGAAAGCTCCACTAGTTTTAAGTAAAATCTATTTGAATATACACCGTTATCAAAACCTGGCAGCCCTATTGCAAAAGAAAGGGCTGGTACCTGTGAGGGTAATTCAGGGGCGACCTTGCAGCGGCCGATAACAATTGGGAGACGCTCGCCGCCGCAAATTCAATATCCAGAGGTGTCGGCGGCCGGAGCCCCTGCCTAGTGATGTCGTTAGTTCTCTTGGACATCGATACTCGGCCTAGTAAAAAAATTGGTTTGCCCCTTGTTGGGCGCCAATTAAATGATTCATCTATTGTTGTGATGTATTGACCTGAAAATATTTAAAAAGACGTCACACAAAAAAAAAAGATCATTATTCTGATCTCATTTCAAGTTTGATGATTGCCACATTGCCACAAAAGTTCTTCAGGGTCAAGGTTGGTGTTAATTTCGAGGAAGATTTTTGCCTAAGGTAGATTAATTAAAAAATCATGTTGTTGTACTCATAACAAATAATTATTATTTGTATAGCAATTGTCACATTGGGCGTCTAGTAAAAAAAACACATTGACAAACAAAACGGCTTGTAGGCACTGCATCGATAAAATATAGTTAGAGCCCTTTCACTTCCCTAAGGCACCTTGTGTTTAGTGTCCACTAGCCGTCCTCTGTCCACTGTTGGGGATATAACCACTTAACGAGGACTGAAGTCTGGCTCCAATTGAATTTCCAAACTGTCGGCCCGCACTAAATATGGAGATACGAGGAGGTGCGCCAAATTACATTATCCACGTAAATGCAAGCGTAGTCCATGTATTCAAACTATTTAGGTTAAATAGTGTCGAGCAGGTGCCTACTTTAGCCCCCCGTTGGGCGCCAAGCCATTTTTGTCGGTAATGAAAGGAAACAACTGAACCATCTGCAAACTTTATTCTAAGGTTTTGTAAGACTGTATTGATTTTCTTATGGTTTACTACCTATATTTAAAGCATTCAGGTAATTCATATTATTATCCAAGTTGGGCGCCAAGAAGTTGCGTTCTCGAAGTCCATCAAACTTATGCTATTTCCTAATCACACATCGTGCCCTATCGGCCGAAATCGGACAATATATTTGTTATAAGTCCGATAGGCCGGTCGGGCATATTAAACGCCGATTAACCCACCGGCCGGCCACTGATTTATGCGAACTATTAAAATCTCCGAAGGCACAGAATTAATTGCACTACTTCAGAGCTGGTTGCTTTATTAATTGGGTCCGAGTCGCCTGTTGTTTATAGTCGGTTCCCTTTACTTGGGCCGAGGCCCTTATCGTGACCCCGGCCGGCTCCAATTTGTCCACTCACGTTTCTGTTCAGTTTCAATGGCTATTAAGGACCCTACCTCTGTTTCCGAATAAGTTAAATTGCTGGGGTACCTATAGTACTAGATATAGCCCAAGCAGTGCAGTGAACCGCTCTCCCTGTTCGAGTTGCTTGCATACATCCGCACCTAAAACGCTTAATAAAACGAGAACGATTTGAATTTCAAACTGTTTAAAGTACTTCCTGAGTTCTGGTTCGTGACCCAAAACACGAGTTTTGACATAGAACTTTTCAATTACAATTCTGTCTTCCCCTCGGAGCTAACATTTTAGATTTAATCATATTCAAATCACAACACGGGGGCCAGTCGGCTGAACTAATTTATAACTTGGACAAACGAAAATTATGTGCGTAGGTAGCCGTCGGAAGTTTTCACATTTCCATTTAAATACAGGCGTTATATCACCTTCGCCGTAGTACACTCGTGTGGCAGGGTCAGTGGTGCAACTTCTTGGTGCGTTGTATAGACATGTAGGATGTAGGTACATTCATAATTATTATGAATGTTTTCATTCGTTCAGGAATTACTGACATAATTAAAGAAAGAACAACAAACACAAAGCACATTTTGCAATGTCACAGTCATTTTAATAAAACGATAAATTACCAAACAAAATTAGACTATTTTTTTTTATGATGAATGGGTCGACTCTTGAACACGACACATACATACTTATACGATGATAAAATGAAATGAAATGATTTGAAATGAAATGAAATGAAATGAAATGAAATGAAATGATTTATTAAAAATAGATAGAAGCTTACAGAAAAATCCAAAGCGCTTAACTATCTTAAATTTACATAACTTAAATATACTCTTAAATTTTTATATATGGAGCATAGACTGAAATGTAAAATGTTTGCTTGATCAGTCTGAGAGTGAGTACCTAACTAAAAATTGAGAGGAACTATGATTGATCTCTGCCCTAAGCACATACTATGCCACAGCAGAGCACAGGACGAGGTCGCGAACAAATTATGAACAACAATTACAAGCGACAAAGTTGTCGCGGTGTCGCGCGGTGATCGTCCGAGGACTACACGTGTTTCAAATTTATTCCTTTTGTAAATACGATTTAATTTGTGCTCGCAGAAGTTTGGAAGCGATATGAATTATGGGAGGAGGTTTTTGATGGTTAATTTTGGACAAAACTGTTTTGAAAAAACAGCTATTTTTACTGAAGAAAGAACTGGTTAATAATAACTGGACAATAAAAAACAAACCAAAATATTGTAGTATT
The DNA here is from genome assembly GCA_963565295.1 of Epirrhoe alternata. Classification (NCBI taxonomy): domain Eukaryota; kingdom Metazoa; phylum Arthropoda; class Insecta; order Lepidoptera; family Geometridae; genus Epirrhoe; species Epirrhoe alternata. Next base: position 13,018,259 of record OY751383.1, on the reverse strand, counting down.
GTAGGAGGCATTTAATTTAGATTTTGAATGGTTTACAAAAGTTACATTAGAGGAAAAAATGCCAACTGGCACTTGACCCAAAAAAGTTTTGTAGTATTGGCTGATTAGGTATAGAAAAACTGCTCCATATTCACCCTGTCTACGTTTACTTACATTACATTTGTAGGTAGCCGTTTATAGCATCCCAAGGATAGGCACGTGGTTGCGGTGAGGGCACACCTGCGTCGCACGCGGCTCTGCCCGCGTATTTATCTCGGAAGTGCGAACCTGTTCCATTTGCCGCGGTCATAAATCTTCCATGATACCTTATTGTTTCTGAGGGTCAAGTTATTGCAAGCTGACTTGATAGTGCTAGCTTGGTTGTACTTTGTTCTTTCAATGCAATCAGAGAGATTTTTGAACTTTTTCGTGTTGGCCATTAATTACTGAGATACGTAGATTATATAGTAGTCAGAAAACGATGAATGTCGTTTTAAATTAGTAAAAACATTGAAAAAACATGACAAAAACTTTTTTGTTTTTGTCCTGTGACTTGCTGATTGGCGAAATTAGATTTAGCTATTTAAAAGGCCTATGTATGACCAACTGAAAAGTAGTAACATATCTAATGGCATGCTTAAATATGTATTTTTAAGACTACCTAAAAACTCCCCAAAGGATAATCTACCTATAATAATAAAACGAAAGGAAAATTTTGCGGAAAATTTAGCCATCCCACCCTCCGAAACTGTCCCAAAGGTAACGTGTGCGATATCTATCGAAATCACAAGATATTTGGCGCAATACCGACCGACATAAACCCGAAGCTTGCTATTTAGATCATCTTCTGTCCGTGTGTCCTCGCCTTTTTAAACTCAACCAACTTACCCTTACACTTTTTCCAAGCAAAGTTCAATCTTAAGTTTAGGAGGGTAAGAGTGGTATGAGTTACGTGGTAAGTTGGCGCGGTGAGGTAGGTAAGAACAAAAATGCGATAAGTTTTATTCTCGGCCCGAGGTGAGGCTCGGACGTAAAGGGAATAGGTTGATACGAAAGGTCTTTATGACCAGCAGATACCTTGAGGAACACTGCGCTCGTCGCTTTCGGGAAACGCATAAAATAGTGACATTTATAAAAACTATCGCTGAGCAATTTTCTCCCTATCGTCTAAATATGTTTTTGTGTGGATGTGCTAGGGCAATTTCGAACGAAATCCTTGATTTGGTGCTAAAGATTTGTTTCATATCTTCAGGTTTTTACCTATAGTCAGCTTACTTTATGACGATAGAGTTTGCCTTCGCTTAACTTTATCAGTGATTATAGTAATTGGCTTTATGCATCAATAAAATGCAATACAATCTTCGTAATTATTGATTCATTATGTACATTTAATTGCCGGCACATGGCCGTTGTGTATCGGCCGTAGCATCTCAGGTCGAGGGTCGGCGGTGCTCGCCACAACCCTACACCTAGCGTGTAAACAATTCTGACGTCAATACGCTTCAGATATGAAGAGATATGACGAAGTGCGACCGAATTACTTGGAAGTACCAAGATAAAAATAAACTTTTATTCATGTAAAGATAACATAACATATTAAATGATAATTTTCTAGACTATTCTGATAATTACCGCTCATCAATAAGAAAATATTGTATATTCGTGTTCTCCCATATTACTAAGCAACAGAGAACTTTAAATATAAGTCTTATAACACTTACCAATAAAAATCAATGCCTCCAATATCAACAGATATTGGAGGCAAATTACCTTAAGTGGACGACTTGGACTTTTGTTGTAAGTGTAGATTTGCTACATGAGTATTCTGATAGGCACCCCGCTCAACGTATGTGCTGTTGATTATTACTATGGGAGAAGACGAATAAAATATTCACATACAGGTAGTTTTAGTTTGGAAATAGATAAATTAGGTACATAGTTTTGTTACTTTTCTAAAGAGCTTTAGGCATTGCATGGCTACTTATTCTTGTAACATAAGGTGATAATATTGCAATAGTAATTTACACCCTATACACTATGCAGTGTCAGCTCGCTGTAGGTAAATCGTCTAGTAAATTACTATAGGTAAGTGGAATAATTGGATAGTGAGCTCGTGTAAGGCTCGGTTCAGAGATCAGCGTAAACATGTTTGTTAGGAATAGGTACAACAACACCTATCTGCGCGTCTTGCAGATAAACAAATTGTGACGTCAAACATTGCCTCATATTGTCACCGTGACAATATTCTAGTAGGTTCTTAATAAGCGGTGATTCGTATACCAGTAGTTTGGATTTTAATATGAAATCCTCCTTTGCTGTACTATTGTGTTCAATCATGGAAGAGATATCACTGTTTACTTTCTGTATTAATCATGGTTTGAAAAAGTATAAATATTTCCTACACGTCGTAACCACTCAAAGTTAAAAAGCATTTCTTAAGGAGGACTTTTTTAGAACAAGATCAATTTTTAAAACCAATAAGTGTCTGCTTCAAACTGTAGTTGTTCCCACTCGATTACACTTGTAAGACGTATTGTAAGATGTAACAATCGAAGGACTTTAATTGGATCCCAATATCTCGGGGCAGTAAATCAGCGGTAAGTGGTGTGAGTACGTGCCAAATGGAGCGGATTGTTTATTTATGTGCAGCGCGCGGGACTCACCGCGTATACGCACTGCACACACGGACGAACAGGACTTTGTATCAATAATATTAATCTCTCATCTCGACTCGATATAATTTGCTAAAATTAGGCTAAAGGCTTCATTCTTTGAGCCAACCTCCTTATACCAGTGCTGCATGTCTATTCCGTACTAATATGAATGCTATTTGATTCTTACCGTGATAATAAAGACTGTTTCTCGAAGATTGTCGATATCATGGAAAGAATTATTAAATGTAGATCAATTAATGTGTTTGTGTCATCATAACATAACACACCGTGATATCTACTCTTGGTCTTCTCGGATGAATATCATATAAGATCTTTCACAAATATTGTAATAGGTCAACATTATAAGTAATATTTTCCGCGATCTTTCTGTCTTGAACATAAAACCGCAGCGTTCATAAAGCCCAGTGCGTTTCAAGACATCCTCAAGTATTGAGCAAAATGGCTGCGGTCAGCAATAACGTGACGTAGGTGCGCTACATGCGAGCCGTCCTAGCCGGACAACTTTGACACTTTGTTATGTACGAGTAGATAAAACAAAGGGCTTCGTGGCCTTGAAGGATTTAATGGGGGTGAAATGCTATATCAAAATCATCAGCCTTTTTAGGAAACTTACTATACTCCTATAAAGCTCACGGCAAAGGCAAAGGGACAAGAAGGATTCCACGTGTTTTTGGAATAGGCGAAAAACCATCAAGTTTAGGTAATCAATAAAAAAACTTGAGTTCAATGCCTGGGTTGTGTACAACTTTTCTAAAAATTACACATCTTTTCACAAAAACTCAAAATTAACTTTATCGTTTTCTAGCGAGCGTTTTTCAAAAACTTATTTTATTTTACGATCAGTTAGATTTGAAGATTATTCGGGAGCTTGCAGGCAATCTGGCAAACCCCGGTGACAGCAATATTTCGGAATGGCATCGCCGCCGCGGGCGCGGCCGTCCCGAGGTGCCGCAAAAACTCAATCACATCGACTCGATAACCGATGACGACCTGCCGCGAGATGGCTCTGCCATCGCTGATTCTGCTGATACGCTGGCTTCAAAATTGAGAAAATATCGAGAATCGACTTTGTTATGAAGATTGATGTTTTGTGATATTTTCAAACGTTTTTAAAATTTGATATGAAATATGGAAGAAAAGTAGCTAGAAATTTTAATATGATAGTTTTATGTTTGAAAAAAAAAAAGCCATAAAATGTTTACTTAGTGATAAGTAAATTGGTTTCTCACTTGAAAAATATTTCAGATTCAAATATTTTTAAGCATTGCCGTAATCTCATAGCTCTCCAGAATACATAGAATACAAATAGTTGTAGGTAGGTACTGTAGAGTTAGATATATGTAGTAAAAAGTCGTGAGTGATAAGTTCTCATGTCAGACGTGCGAGTGGAGTGTCGCCGCGGGCTTGAAGACTCGAAGAGCACCCTGTCAGAGAATATCTTCTATCTACGTATAGCATGGACACTTCGCCCCGCACCAGTCGGGACTCTACCCTATGAGTTCTAGATTGCGTTCGTATAAATAAGGAGGCTCCAGCGTCAGGAGGCAACCTGTGCCTACACTTGATGGGACATTATTAATGTTAAAAACGTCTTGTAAATGACATGTTTTTGTGTGTAGTTTTGTCACGTGTCCGGGCTGTGGGTTGTAGCCGGGAGCGGAGGTTGACGACCGATGTATCTGAATTGGGATGTTCAAATCACCTTCGGGTGAGCTTTTTGTTCAACGCTTTATGAGCACCTATTATTTTTATCATGATCCTTATTTTCTAAAGCGTCAGTTAAGATTTGATTCCATAAAATGTAACCACCGCCATAACAACCGTCGCGGTAGGTACAGGTTAAATGGTTTTCATCTTCGTGACTGTAATGACACTACAAAAGATCTTCACGAGTACATCAAACAGTTTCATATCGAAAGGGAGTAGAATCTCCTTGACTTTGACTTTGAACAACAAAAGTCATCGTCATCAAAACCTCAACTGCCAGGGTTTCATCAATCTATTATCACCAGTCTTTACAAGTACTTTTTCTTAAGAACCTATACCAAAAACTCAAGTTTTTGGAAAATGCTTAGACAGCACTTACCCAGCGTCTGTGGTCACCTGTATGTACCTAACATCCTCAATACCTGAGCTAGCACAACGTAGGATACAGTAATAGCACCTAAAAGCCTCTATTATTTCACTTCTTACAGTAATAAGCTCCACAAAGCCTCAGAACCTTCGATCGCAACCTCACAAACAAGAGCCAACTAATTTTAAACTTTACTAAAAAGAGATGTACAAAAGATTATAAGAAGTTCGATAAGGGATATCGAGAGCTCCGAGGCTCGCTAATCTAATTACAGAGCTTTGTGCCTGTTTGTTTATTTCCTTTGCGACGAACTTGATATATTTCTTTTTTTTTTCAGAGTTCCGCGCTCAAAGGCGGAGCCGAGTTATGAAATTGTTTAAGCGTTAATTGTAGACGTCCAGTGGCGAATATTAAAGTGGTTCGTGTGCGGCGAGCCTTATATAACTAGTTAACCTCGCACTGAGAATATTTTATAATACTATTTAATGGTCACTCCCCCCGCACCAACCGAGTTCTTATGACTGAAGATTGTTTCACATGCAGTTGCACGTGTCCAAAAATTACACTGTGGTCTATGTGACCCTCTTTTCAAAACGAAAGGGAATGATTTTAAAGCTACTAATTTTGCAGAAAACTTGTGAAAGCTTTTTGATTGAATAATACAGGTAAGTATTAATACTTATTTGTATAAAAAGGTTATGTTGTGGCTTTTGTATGGAGTTTGGTCAAGTGTCTGGGGTTTGCTAATACTACTACAGCTTGACACGGCTGCGAACTTGGCGAGTTGCATCGACGTCGGGGATATATTTAATTTTCGGAGTTTGTCTCGTTAGGGGCTTTCTCGCAATTATCTGTTTGTTTTGATGTTTTTTACTACAAAAATATGATTACAGTTGATTCATTCCAAATCGTGAGAATCTTAGGATTGCTATTCGTTTGCGTATTTTCATATGGCTTGGTTGGGTTTTTGGAATAGTGTTTTTAATATTTAATTTTTTTTTAAGGTAAGTAGAGTACTAGGTACGTTCTGGTATTACACATAAATTAAGTTAGCACACCATAAAATAAATATTAGTATCATATACACAAGTGGAAAAAAAACTACAGATTCATCAGCATCACACACTACATAAATCCGGAGCCTTTTTAGAACCTTTAGCATTTAGCTCGATGCTTGTTCTCAATCGGAAAAGAATGGTCCATTCATCTGGAGGCTGGAGGCGTCTCCGTTTTTTCCCGTGATTGGTAATCGTCGAAGTCATTAGGGGCTTTGTTTTTTATCGGCGGGTAATGGCGCGAAAAATGTCGTTAGCGAGCCGAGTCAGGTGAAAAGGTTAGTGGTGGTTTATTAACTTGACTTTTTCCTTATTTGCTCCATCATTTTGTGATATATTTTTTTAAATTTTCTTGATTTAGTATGAATAAATGAAAACATACAAACACTAGTATTAGATAGGTAGTCAAAATATGAGTAGGAAAATAAGGTAGGTAACAGATGTTATTTTCAATTTCAGCTGTAATTTTATCTGAAATCTAAAAAAGAAATAAAGTCCATTGAAATTGTTTTCCAGAGTTTGTATTAATAGAAAGGGTTAAAATTATAAAAGTTTGGAGCTTATTTCGAGTAATAAAACTCAACTGCGTAGGTGCGTGGAGAGTTCGCAACTGCCGTTATAGCGCCGTTATACGCCGTTACTCACCGTCACTCGCCAATAAAACGAATTAAAACCTAATTAGACCCGATTTTTGAACATTAAGGGGGGAATTAATTAGAGAGCAATGATTCCAGTTCGGCGAGTAATGCTAGCTCGCGGTGTAAATCAAGATGGCGGCCGAAACACAAGCGTAAGCGATATTGAGTTTTATAAAGTAACTCATCTCTCATTTCATCTCTCTTTTAAACTTATCAATTTAGTGAATAAATCTTGTGAACTGAAGTTGTTTGGTAAAGCACACACGTTATTTATTGAGCTAAATTGTAAGCAATTTTTGTATTGAGTTAAAAGTACGGAAAACTGGAAATAAAAAATAGGATACTGATTTTACTTTTCAATAAGTATAAAGAGTTGACTGACGACTGTCCTTTTTAAATGGTAGGGACAGTCAGCGTCACCAACTGGTAACCCCCCTAATGGGCAGTTTGCTTCTGCGAGCCTCGTACGACAGGGTTACCAATTGGTGACGCTGACTGTACCTACTATAAATAAAAATATGTGATGAGTACACTAAATGCTTACTGACTGCTTACTTCCTTTGTCTTACATCTTTCTAAAACGTCTTATAAAAATCTCGGGTCCCTCGTCAGAGTCGGCGGATGAAATATTCTCTTTGTCCGACTTTAAACGTCGCTTCCGGTTCCTCCCTCTAATTGTTTGGCGGTAAAGATACCGGAATCATCTTGTTTCTTTTTAATTAATAAGCCAGGTAGAAGTTATACAGAATAAACAATTAGTTTGCATTTACTGAGGTTTTTGTGAGTCTTTCAGGCATGTATTTATTTTTGTTTAAAAAAATGCTGTGAAGCAGTGGGTCGTTTTGAATGCAACTTGGAATACTTATTGTTACGTGCTGGGGTTCGTCGATTCTGAAGATAAACACTAGGTATAACTTTCGAAACTTTATTACACACTAATTTACTCAAAACGCACTTTAAAGTTATCAACAGTCGCACTGAATATCACTCGTCACTATTCACTTTGTTCTATCACAAGTTATCTCGCTCGTAATTCACAAAGAACTGTCCGTGACGCGCAAACCGCCTGTTTATATACCCAACCAGGACGTCTAGAAAGATCGCCGAAAGAACTCTACAAATAAACGGAAGTTTCTATAAATAAACAACAACACGTGACAAGCGACCTTGAACCTTATACACTTGTAATAAGGTCGCTTGTCAGTAGCGCCAAACAAATATGAACCTTAAGTCCAGGTATTACGGTCCAATCATTAATTCTGCGTGTCTAAGCGAGAATGTTCGTGGAATCTCTCCCGCGCGCGAGTCCTCCAGAACGTTCGAGTGATTGTACGTTACATTATTATCTGTAGATCGTGGGATAGCATTTAAGCTAGTTTCTTGGTTTGCGAGTAAAGCCGCAGGCAGAAGCTGCTAAGTAAGCCAGGGTAAGTCAGCAATGATAACTTTAATTTAGCTTGGAAATCTTACAAACAACTGAAAGTTCAAACTTTCGAAGCCCAAACAATTAACAGAAACGGAAAGTCCTCAAAACTAGGTTATTTACCCGACAACTTCTGCCGAACACTGCCCGTCATAAATCGAACAAATTGCCCGACTCATTCATTAATTCTCATTAAATTAAATTAAATAAACTTTCTAATATCGGCTCCGTTCCATAAACACCTTAAATTCTGAAACGGTCATTTGGGCGAAAACAAATTAACTGGAGATTGAACTTCCGGCTGCCATTTTGTTAATGGCGGCGTTTCCGCCAGTTTGACAGGTCGGATGAAATGTCGCGCGATTTTTAGCAATTAAAGGGGTGGTTGCCCTCGCGGTGACTCTAGGTGGCTCTGATTGTTATAATGATGAACGCTTCCTTAGGGTTCAAAGATATTATAATTAAACAATTTTCCGGGAAGGTTCTTTTAATTGGTTCATTGTGAGCAGGTAATTTGGGAAGATGCCGATTCGATATTATTTGCATATTTTGTTTGAGATATGGCAAATGCTTCATAAAAGCTTCTTATAACTCTGTCACCAGATCAATACCTAGCCAGATTAAGCCGTGAAGCCTATTGGAATCTTATAAAACTATTATGAAAGATGGTCATAAATTTATGACCATCTTGGCTTATGTACAACAAGTTAAGCGTTGATTGTGAATATCATTCTGACCACACTTTTTTTAAATTCGAACATTCATATGTTCCTACACAACATGATACATCGTACAGGCATCACATGCAGGTAACATTAGCTAATTGGACTGCACGCAGTACTCTGCCTTACCTATATCCATCAGCACAAACCCTTCAGTTTTAATTTTTCACCCCCCCTCCTCCCACGGTGGGCAGGGTAGTGGCCGGATGGGGCACACCTAATTCGGGCCACAATCAAACTCGGCACTCTGCAAATTAGTTTTGATATTTAAATTAGACCTGCTGTCGGCATTCGGGAAGTATCTTTACAATACGATGCAATGGCCTTCGATTTTATAAATGTAAGAAATTCAAGCTGCTGCAGGCTCTGTATTACCCAACTGTACTCTTACGATCCAAGTGTTATTACGATTCTGTGGTTGGTAAGCATATCTGATACTGCTTTGTTGATAAATAAATTAATGCCTTGTTGTACCGCCGTGGGTGATAAGGATTAAATTATAGAGATACATTTTTAGCTTAAGATTTTTGTTTTGTTTATGTCAAAATAATTGTCTGGAACTTGTCGAAATCGTATCGCAATGTATAAATAGGGCTCGGTCCGGCACTCCGGCAGGTTCAGTCAAAGATTGATTTCTCTTTCTCTGACGAGTTTTACTACAACTTCGGAACTCCCCTTCGGCGTTTGATCGCGTTATTTCGCAAGATAAGTCCGTTAATTGCCTGTACAGGAATACTAACTGTACACTATTCTACGGCTTATTCATACTAACTTTTACATCATCTATGACCCTCTAGTACAAAGTGTTGAGTAAGCTGTGGCACAGGTTGCTCATCTATTGGAATATTGATCTTACTAAGGAGTTCTTGTGTGTCTTCGCAATTGTTAAACGGTTTTGTTTTTGATTGAATCTATTCTTGATCAAAGAAGAGTTTTCAATGAAATTATCTGAAGTTTTGATTAGAATGTAATTTTAATGCGTATTGTTTAGGAAGCCGGAAACCGGACTAAGACACCGTTTACACGATGCCATTATGGCATACTCTTCTTGTCTCTTGCCACAGAATATTAGCTCTTGCTCCGCTGAGTTTCAGAAAGCAAGAAGCAAGAATAGTGTGCGAGAATGGCAATGTTGGTAAACGGAGTCTAAGTTTGTTCATGGCGCGCTTAAAAACATTAAAGAAATCGGTACCTAAGCTTTCATTTTACTAAAGGTAAACCTTGGGGACTTTTGAGCGCTTTTATCGGCCGATCACGGCCACTCTTCACATTTACCGAACTATTCACCGAACTGTTACTTGGAAAAACGATGACAGGCGAATACAGGCGATGAGGCCCTCTACACGTTCGTGAACGTCGGCATTCGTCTATCATCGGCAAGTATGTACAGGGCCCATTAGGTATCCCTACAAACATCATGAGGTCTACAAACGGCCAACATCTTGCCTCGAAATCAAAGGAGCAGGAAAAAGTAAGAATATTCGAAACAAGACGTTACAAAGGAAACTATCTCACCTTGAGACAAAGGATCGCACAAAGCAAAACGACTAACAACGTGCTCGCTTCTTATTCAAAGGAAACGAATTTAATGAATATTTCATCTGAAGCTTTTTGCTGGAAGCACGTCTTAGTTTTACCTATATTAAACGTACCGGGACGCTTTGACTTCTGCTGAGTAGGTACATAGCAGTGCAGTAAAAAAAACATTATCAATTACTATTTGCTCACCAGATCAGCATTGATATTCAGCGTTGAACTTTCGACTTAGTAGTAAAATGCATCAGTAAATCTATCTACACTAATATTATAAAGAGGAAAGATTTGTTTGTTTGTTTGAATTGAATAGGCTCCGACACTACTGGATCGGTTTGAAAAAAATTTTCACCATTAGATCAGGATGAAAATAGGCTATATTTTATCCTAGGAAAGTGAAGTTTTCTCGAGAGAACGCGGGTAACACTAATAACACCGCAACGGACAGCTAGTATTGTATAAAGTATCTGGTTTTGTAAAGATATATGAATACGTATATCTTATTAATACTAATAAGTATTCTTGATAATATAAAGACAGAAATAATACTGCCACAGTGGTTTTCTATAACTCTTTCTATAAAAATGATAATATTGTTACTTCTTTAATCTGGTTATTGTTTAGATTTCCATCAATTTACAATCGAGATTACCCCCTTGCGGCGACCACTCGGAAGGTGATTTCTTTTGCTTCCGATAATTCTTAATCAAATTCCCCAACCCTTTTCTTTAAGGTGTTTTTTGAAACAACTTTCTCAATGGGACCTTTGATTACGCAAAATGGTAAGTGTTGATAAAATACTTGAATTAGAAAGGGGGTTTATAGAGGGGAGTTTCGGTTCAGTTTTCATAAAATTTTGTATTATTGTTTTAAAATTAAACAGTTATCAAGTTCTCGAATCGTTTCACACTTTACTTATTCTTTGATTGAACGATTCGTAAATTGGAATATCTAATGAAAGTCGCACTAATCCGTCCAGTTCTAAGCTCGGATCTATTGTAATGAAATTGAAAAACTTTTCTCGTTTTCTAAGTATATCGAAGGATCTTTGCAATTATTTATCGCTAGATGATTGTCATAGCTTGAATAAGCACCAAAGGGGTGGATAGCCAATGATGATTTTTGGATTTCAGATTAGGTTATGTATAGAAAAGTCTAATTACGGCTAGCTAAATCTATACTTAATATTATAAAGAGGAAAGATTTGTTTGTTTGTTTGAATTGAATAGTCTCCGAAACTACTGGACCGATTTGAAAAATTCTTTCACCATTAGAATCCTACATTATCTCTGATAAACATAAGCTATATTTTATCCCGGGAAAGTGATGTTTTCCCGAGGGACCGCGGGTAACACCGCGATAAATAGCTAGTTGGTAAATAAAGAGGAATAGTTTGTCTGTGTGAACATTCTCTCCTATTTGATTCTGGAAATTGTATCACCACTGTTACCACCATCCAATAAAAAATAATTACCTTAAATGATTTGCCCTGAGCAAATTTTACAATGTTGTATGAAATAAAAAATCCTATCTAGTAAGTATAACTATCTGAGGAAGCCTCATGCAGTCTGTCTGATTGTCTTCAAGGCACCTCGCTGAGTTCGCGTCGAGAAGCTTCGGATCTTGTTTTTAATTAATTAATTTTATTATTTCCGCCGGCCGCCGTCTTGCCGTTATTGGCGGAATTTCTCGGGCAATTAGTCGTTTTATTGTTTTATAATTTTTGGCGGGAAAGGGTTGAGGTGCTCGCCAGATGGCCGCCAAGTTCCGTAATTAAACGCTTATTAGCTGGAAGGTGAACGGGATGCTTTATTTTTATCGTCGGCTGATTTTGAAATTGAGCGAATAAATTAATAGCTCCCGAAAAGTACCTTTTTAGGAGTCCTTCGTGCAGAAACTCTGATATTTACTACAAAAATAGCACGGTATCTTTTATTTATATGTTTCTGTGGAAGAGAAATAAAGTGTGTTTAAGTTTAAACGTGTATTTTATGCAGAGGTCATGGTTTTAAATCTCGGCCATGCAGAGCCATGCCTGGATTTTTGTTTCTGTTTTTTGGGTAAGTATCAAATAAACATTATTCTTTTTCTAGAACAACTGTTAAAGTTGTCTGCTTTTTGTATACCTACCTAGTAAACAAACACGTCACATTCGCTCTGAAATGTTTCTAAAAATGTGATCTGCTTAAATTCCCCACAAAGTGACCTTCTCGTAGGTACGCAGCTAATCAGCGGAGCGGAGCGGCACTCTCCCGGATTACCGCGGGAACAACAACTTTTATAAACAACGCTGATTGGATTAAGCGAACTAATTACAGTAATGGATGACTGGCTGCTACCTTCGCTTTGTGAGAATATGGGGCTACAAAAAATTACATACAAGTGTTACGTTGCAGAAATGCTACCTAGGTAACTCTATTATTTTGAATATGTCTACAAGTCCTGAATTTTCACGTACTTTTCCATAGAAACTTGAATTACTGTTTGTGTTTATTTTAGACTGTTTTCATCTATACTAATATTATAAAGAGGAATGATTTGTTTGTTTGTTTGTATGTATGTTTGTTTGAAATGAATAGGCTCCGAAACTACTGGACCGATTGAACAATTATTTCACCAATAGAATCCCACATTATCCCCGATGAACATAGGCTATATTTTATCCCGGGGAAGTGAAATTTTCCTGAGGGATCGCGGGTAATACAGCGGCGGACAGCTAGTTATGTACTAAACATGATTTTCTATTTCATTTTTAGGTTTTTGCCCTTCAGTGTTTCACATTACCCAGTAGATACTAGGTCTACTTTAAAATTCTTAAAACCTTTGATAAAGTAAATGATGTACCTGTAGGTACATAAGGTGAGTACATAGCAGGTGGCCGCCTACCTGAGTGGGCGTGTCGCAGGTGAGGGCAGGTACACACTTGCGCATTGCGCGCAGGTAGCCACGCCTCACCTGTACCTGTAAGAGAAACAGGTCGTTATACCGCCGAGATAAGGAGTGGTATCGCGTGAAATGTCGCCGCTTTTAAGTAGGTCGCTGTCGCACCTGTACATCTATAGGAAATAAGTCATTGATATACCTATTTAATAGTACATTTATTAAGTTTCATGTTACTTTTAATTATGATAATACCTATTTTTGATATCTAACAATCTTTTATTTACTAAATCTTTTTGGCATTAAACAATCAAATAGTCTCTGAGCCTTGTTTAACTGCAGATAAGTTGTTCAACCCTGCCACTTGATTCAATAACAAATAAATATAATTTGGATTTTTCTTAACAAAACAAACCTGCTGAACTGTAAATTTATGAATCCCTACGGTCAACAACAAAGGCAGTAAGTACTTGTACCTCTATTAACCACCTCCCATAAATCGTGCGAAGAAGGCACCTTGGCCACATATATTTTTTGCGCACTTAACCCTGCAGCGGCGGCCCGCGACACGGAAGAGGAGGGCCCGTCTTAGGCACGCGCGCTGAAGGGTTGACCTCTTCGTGATGACCCTGTGTGAGGGCTAATCCCTACTATATTTTTCTATTGAATCTCTTTTGATTTCTAGATTGTAATATCTGAATTTTGGTTCGCTTGTTTTCAACTGGTGCGACCCCCCGTCTTCCTGAAATAATTTAATACTTACATGCATAAGTAGTTTTGACTTTGTCAAATTTTAATCCCCTTTTATCTATTGAATACCTACCTATGTGGTATTATCAGAGGTATGTAGAGTCAAAGTCAAAGTCAAAAAGTATTTATTCAGTAGGACCGCTGGGATCACTTTGAAACGTCTTAAAACTAGGTGATTTTACTCCTGTTCCTTCGCGACCAATATATAGATGTAGTTTCTTTCTTTCATTCTGCTGTTTCAATACCGTAAACAGGGTCACGACTGTATGTATCCCCAAGGCGCAGTAGACATTTCAATATTCGATATCAAAGTACTTATAATCTGCGATTCAAGTGATTTTTTGATTAATGTGAACATTTGGAGATCATAAATTATTCATAAATCGACTCACAATGTGAAACTCTCAACTGTTTTTGCATTTGTTAAAATCACCTCTGTGGACTTTCGTTAGTCTTCTCTATTGCATCTATAGTTCGCTCGATTCCTTCGTAGTTCCTACAACCTCATAAAATCTAGAAAATATGAAGCAAATGCAGCAAGAGAGCAGATAAGTCTCCTGCGTGGCCTGCTTCTCAGCTATCATCAATCTATTTTCAACTCCGACCAGATATTATCAGGACTCGCGAGCAGTGTATAACACAAAATAATCTTACACCTGTAAGCCCGCAAACTTTGCCAAAGTCAATTTTGGCTAAAAAGAGCACTGAAAGTGCGAGTAGGGACGAGGCCACAGGGCGTATGTTCGCCGCGGTTCGAGGGCCGGCCGGTGCGGTTTGCGCACGTTGGCGGTATTCTGCTTAGCATAATTCGCTATCGACCTTTTTGTTTCACTTTCAACTCCATTCGAAAGCGCCTACTTATTTTGGTATTTGAAATCCTGCTGAGAAGTTTGAAAGAAATACACTGAAAAAGTAAAATCAGCGCTCTTAAAATACGTTGCATGTTCTTTCAATGTTAAATAAGAATGTGTTTGTATTTTTCTGCACTGCGTCATATTTATGTCAGCTTTTAATAACAATTCTGTTTGAGGAGAAAACTAGCAACATTTTTAACATTTCTCAATTCAGAAATATTTTACCCTAGCTGAGTGTATGGTAAAATTAGTAGAGTAAAAAGCTACTAAATTAAAGCCATGACTGTTATATCAGGTGCAAGCTATACCTTATATCAATTCACACAGCAATTGAACACGACATCATCACGGTACGTGACGTACCTAGTAAACAGATCCGTGCAAACAGCGCTCTACCGGTGCTCAACACTCGTTCAGTCGACGTGCTTGATTGCTGTGGGGACACGAATATGTGTAATGGGTTAAAGTTACAATCTTGGTGATGGAATTCTTTGGATTTATTTGGATGGATGTTTATTGCTTATTCACGCTGAAACAGCTGAACCGATTTGCACTATTTTTTTCAGAGAGGTAACTATCAAATTTCAACCCTGGATAAACGAATAAGTAAATTGGTTATCGGAAACACCGCGGAGCGCAGCGAGTTATAAAATATAGAGCAGCGAAACAAAGCAAGCCGTGTTTGCGTAATGGAGTTCACAATAAGATGACAGGTTATGAAACAGAAGGCGACAGGCACCCAGGACGCTCCGTTCCTGAAACATGCTGGATACAATTTCAGCTCTCTAATGTGACTGCTTTCCTATCTGATATGTACTAGGGGAACTAGTGCTACTGAGAAAATGTCATTAGATAAATTCTATCTACTTTGATTAATTAAACGGGAATTTCTGTTATACTCATCAAATAGGAATAGTGATCGCGAAGGGTTAAGAACAACTAAAATTAAGTATAGTGCTGACAATTATTAAAACATACGCAGTTCTAACTTAGTTGTTGGTTTGCTAATAACTTATTTGAACTAAGATTTGACTACTTATATTTTTTATGAGTAGGTAGTAATATATTAACTATTCAATTCCATTAAATTTCTCGTTTATATCAGAAAAAAATATAAAATAAAATAGATATACAATAACGAGAAAGAATTGAAACCTTATTTGTAAATAAAACTTGTATCAGACCCTAAACCACGACTTTCTTTACACCCATTGGAGATTGTGAAAATCAAATAAAGTGCTCGTCCCAGTATCCGGGCAGCGAGGAGCGAGTAGCGCCGCATGTGACGAACCCGACACGTCTGCACCTGCCTCCATTAAAATTTCAATTACATCTGCGTCACCGCTAGGTTAGCAAACATTACTTACTGCTATTTATTTACTGTGCTCGCAACTGCTAGTGATCTGTGGCAAAGTGTTTACTGAGAGAGGTACGATTGTTGTTTTTAATTACATCGCTCCTTGTTTGTAGTGTTTTGTTTTGAAAGAAAATGATTACTGAAATCTCATCTTACCAATCAATACGGAAACCTAAATACCAATACAAAATTAAATACCAAAAAAAACCGACCATATTTTCGAAAGTCAGAGTTATCTTATCATAACAAACATTTTTACCTAACGCGTTTTAAGAATCTCTAACATACTCGTAGGTAAACGATATTCATTCTGTAGGTTATTCATCTTAATCGTTGAGAGAAGAAAGTAAACACTGCAAGCGATACGCTCCGCAAGGTAAAACCAGCGGGTATCAAAATTTAATTACGCACAAGCGTATTGTATTGATGTTTGTCAAAATTTCAATCAAGCTCGTTCCCTCCGTAACAAGACGGCTCATTGTGAGGCTGCGAGGGAAAAATGGCCGCTGGCGGGACCTGGATTGAAGTGCAAATTGAGTAATTCCACCGGCAGCGCACCTCTGTGCCACCCACACTCGCAGTAGCACTACTTCATAATATGCACGAGATCGGTCGTTTCATCTTCAGTTTGTCTGCCTACTCAGTAAAGGTGTCTCCTTTTCATCTCTCCAATCGTGTCTGCCATTTTAAATTTATCATCACTATGTTAAATATTTTTAGATGATCCAAAAAACTATTTAGATACTTTTACTTAGTGATCCCAGCGGCATTACTGACTAAATTATGTTGTAGGACCACTTCCCAATTTCAATCAGTAATAAAAAAAAAACTTCGTTAATAAGATAATTCAAGAAAATAGTCAATCATGAAAGTGACCCTACGAAATAACCGGTACCTAGATACGTGAGTGAATTAATTTGTTTTCGTCTGCTGTATTCACTACACTGTGCCACAACAAAGTCGTTGAAGACTTGTTCAAGACGAACAAACATAAATTTGATTAGGGCAGGTTCCGACAATCAGCTCCTCAGTGTTTGCACGGCGTGGGCGCCGGCGCCGGCTACTGTGTTGTACAATATTGTACAGGGAACATCACGCATTCTTCCAAATAATCGACGGAATTACTTATAAAACCAAGATCATTGCCTAAAACGTAAAAATTATGTGCAAGTGGTAAGTACGAGTATCTAATCGTACGCAACATCGCGCCATGAGCAAAATCATGAAACCAACTTCAGAAAAAAAGAAAAATAAGTTGCCAAAAGAAAGACGATGTTTCTTGCCCTCATTCATCACGCTATTGGTCTCGGAAGAACAGATGTAGATTATCTAGCCTTTAAGAATATTTTGAGTGATCAAACAAAAAAACTACTAAACAAACACCTACGTTTTGAATTTGACATCACATTACACATTTTCAACGAAGGAGTTCTTGTTTTGCAATGAAATTGCGTTTCAGTTGCGTCTTTGCGAATTCAGTAGCAGATTCCACCCCGCGATACACCGTAAAATAAACAGCAAACATGGATATTACATCACAATATTGAGAACTTACCTTCGCTACGTCTCGCGATGTTTGTGCTATTTCAATAGTTATTGCTTTTGCTTAGGTAGTGGATTTCAAAACATCTAAAGAGAACAGAAATAGAAACCGAGCTACTAAATATTTACAATAGTCAAGCTATCTAAGGATCGTTAAAAATGATCTAGAGACAGCCCAACTGATCTACGTCACTGCCAGTCGGAAGCGTGCCCAAGACACTGGCGGCATAACCAAGCTAAATTGCAATGCTGATTACCTACTGAGTCACATAATGCTAAGATCTCAGACCAAAGTTGTAACGATTTTCTTCAAATGTTTAAATTATCTAGATACATTTTTCATTCGAATAGAAAGCAAATTGAGAGAACCTTTCCAATCTGCTCGATATCGTCTTCAAATTACGTCGGAGCGCTCCCCACTCACATCTGCATCGAGACGGCGGCGTCAGGTATCTTGTGATTTTATTACAGCTCGTCAAATATTTGCCACCTTCCCTCGATCAATCTGCTTTTATGTTTTCATTACCTATATCAAAATGAAAATCATATTTTTATCTACGAAGGTGTTTGTGATGAGACTTTTTGTGTCGAGATAAAGTATTTTATGAATATTTTAGAGTTTGTTGTTTTAAATTAAGGGTATCGCTTTTTATGGGTGATGTTTATCCCTGAAGAAGGCTCTTGTGAGTATAAAATGAAGGTTTTTTATAGTTTTTAGTATAATTTGAGAAGAATATAAGAACGCCCTTTTCTACGATAAGTACCTAGTTGGTTATA